>BMAO01037852.1:0-227929 GCA_019973975.1 Trichonephila clavata
GTTACTCATTTGTTCCATTGTTATACCATCAGATACATTTCTTCAACGACATCTTCACACAAAAGTTCACTTGGAATTTCTAATTTTTATTTCGTTGTTTCCAATTTTCAGCAGCCAGTTAGAAAATTCAATGTGGTGCCTCATATACCTTATGTATAAATTAAGTTATTGCAGTATCCAAAAACTTTTCTTATATAAAGAGAAAATTACTTTGTACAGAGTTGAAACTGCTACAGCTGCATTTTTGTTAGAACGTCAAAGGCTGCGTGAAAACTGCATTTCTATCTGAATAAATTTGTGCTCATTTCATACAGCTTATGAAATAGTGCTCATGAAAATAGTTATTAAATGAAGACCATTCTTCTAAAAAATTTTAGAGCTGTTTTGTTTTTTCTGTCTTGCTAACCTCCAATCCTACTGGTTTTCCTTTAACATGGTATACTAATTATTCTGTTTCTTCATTTAGGCAAAATTTATTTTTAAAAATTTATATAGTACAATATATATGCAATTCAAATAAGACTAAATTATTTAAATATCTAATAAAAAATACAATGACAAAAAAAGATTTGACCCATGTATGAAAATAAAAATTTTAAGTGATATTGATTGTCTCTTTTAATCCTGATTTGATATTCCATTAAACTTTTAAACATCTTAATACATATCTTGAGTATTTCAATGAGAACTTAATCAATTCCCCTAGACTTCTAATTTATTTATATCTTTCAAGTTTACTGAATAAATTCCATGTCTTTACTATAAAGTAAATGTCTCATTTGGATTTAATAAAGCAAATACTGTTTAAAGTGTAATATAATAAATAACATGAAATTATCAATGTCTAGACAGTATTGATAACAAAAAAAATATATTTATTATATATTACACCCAAAATACTGAATATATTTTTATAAAACTTGAATGAAACTCCTTATAAAGGCTTAAAGAACCATGACTTCCAATAACACTGAGTTATCACATATTTGTAACATGATCAACCATATCTAAAATCAGTATATTCACAACTTTACTTAGTATAAGGTACATAGTTCCTATATTAAAAACTGAAATTAATTTAGGCAGTCTCAAATTCAATAGGAAAAAGAATTATACACTCATGTCCATAAATTAGGGATAATTCAGAATCACACAGAATTGAACTCTAAAATAAAAATTTCACCTGTAGAATTATCACACACATCTTGAAAAGAATATGCAAATTACAGGAAACCACCAGATGGCGCGGATAGTACGTCACAATGACGAGAGTGTAGAGAGGGGTATATAAGGAATGTGGCAAAGAAGTAAAATTGTTCACAAGCGCTTTAAAAACTTTCAGTGCAATAACCGCATAGTTATGGCACAAAGGAAGCATTTGGATGATTTTTTACGTGGTAGAATTATCGGACGTCTGGAATGTGGACGTACCCAGCTGGAAGTATCCGAGGAACTTACAATTGCCCAGAGTGTCATCTCCAGGCTTTGGCAACAATTCCAAGATGATGGTAATGGAGTAGATGTTACAGCACAGGTAGCCCCGAGTTAACACGCCAATGATTACCAACAGAGCATGTGGGGTATGCTTGGCCGACGAATTGCAGCCCATCAACACCCTACCACCTGTCTACCGGAACTTCGGAGGGCATTGCTTGATGAGTGGTGTAATATTCCCCAAGATCAGATTGATAATTTGATACTCAGGATGCGTAGGCGTTGTAAGGTCTGTATTGCATCGTCCGGGAGACATATTCCGTATTAACCATCATCCTAACCATGTTATACTGTTTACTCAAATAAGTTATTTTTTGGAAATTTGCTCCAGGGAGTAAAAATCGCAATTTTTATTAATTATATCAAACATATAGCATCTTTTTTTGCTCTTTACCTTCTGTTTAATAAATAGACTTTACAAATAAGTCAAATTTGTTTCGCTTCTGTCTCTTTCTTTGCCTGAACTTCATTATCCTTAATTTATGGACATGAGTGTAATACATGCACGCAATTTGAAAATATATAGTTTGATTCAATTATGAAACTAGTTTTTATTTGCATATTTAATCCAGTGACATTGACATGTGTGTGAGGAGTTTCAGATTTCAAACATACTAGATAGATGTTAAGCTGTCATTTTTTTTAATAAAGAAATAAAACAAACATGAAAAGAAAAATTAAAATTAATAATGGTATGCATTTACATGAATTTCTTACATTAAATTTATGTGAAAATATTGTTTGTTTGACACTATATATGAAAATTTAAAATGAATAGAATTACAAATATTCCAAAGCTTTAACAAGATTAAATTTCTAATAAGATTCAATCAATAATTCCTAAATAAAAAATAAGAAATTCAAATATAACTTAATGTTGAAAATAAATGATAATATGAAAAAGATGTGACACAGCTGTACAAAAATAGCTATATTCATTAGATTCATAGCTCTTTATTATATCATTAGATTCTTTTATTAATGTAACAAGGAAAAAAATATATTTTGGATAATAATTTTCAGCCCACAAGAAAAGAATTCCTTAATATTTTATTGGATTGGTACGAAATATTACTATTTCTTTTAGCAAGGAAAATTCAAACTCAGTACATTGAATTTTTAAAACTGAAATTATAACTTTTTTTATGATTGATCAAATAGAAATATATATATACAAAAATAGTATAAACCCAAGATAAAACTATAATCATGATAGAATAGTCTTAGCCACAGTTGTAGTATATATATATATATAATCAAAATTTCTCTACAAGAGAGAGATGAATTAACATGATTAATACTTAACAGAATTGCAATTGCAAGATAATCAGACAACAGAATTTAAAAGGAGATATGAAAAATTGAAACAACAGAGTTAAATATAAAAATATAAAAGAATGGATGCTACAGTGTTATCAACATTGCTGACTTAGGACAGCTTGTGTATAAAAAAATTTTCCTTAAAAAAATTTATCTATATAAAAGTGGGGTTGAACATGTTTTTTGGCCAGCCAACCTTCCCCCTTTCTGTTAATAATACCAAGCAAAAACCTATTGGAAATAATGGATAGGAAATCTAAAGTCAGTAGTTTCGGAGATTAGCGGTTTTGAACAAACGCACATTACTTTTTTTATTTATATAGATATTTCAAAAATATACATAAAATAGTTATTACCCTAAGATAACTATAGTCATGATAATATAAAGTATTATCCACAGTAGTACTACGGCAAACTCCTGGCCTTAGGAACCAGGATTGCAGGTTTAAACAAAGTTTTGTGCCAGCCAACCTTCACCTGTATTTGCCAATACTCTGGCCATAGGAAAAGTAAGGAATGTCTAGAGAAGTTTAACTATTATTACAAATAAAACCCTAATCTATTATGCACATTTCAATCATTTTCGCACTAAGCAATGTTCTATAAAATTTACAATTGTCTGCTAGAAAGGTATGGGGATGGAGATGGACTAGAAATCTAAAATAATATTTAATATTCATATACATATTTACCAAATTAAGTAGAATGAAATGTCTTATGTATTATACACAAAATTTGTTTAATAACACAATATCCTTCTGATATGGTGTATTTTAAAGCAGAGTACTACTTTCACTACAACAGTACATTGCAAAATTAATTTGTTCAATTAGAGAATTTAAAACACATTAAAGTTTTTTTTTTTAAAACTCTCTGCTTCACCTGACAAGCATCAGCAAATTCAATATCTTAAATTAGACTCAAGACTTCTTTTGTTATAAAAAATAAAAATGGTTCGATAATGTTTCAAAAAATAGTAAAAATATTTTGAATAAAGGCATGAGTTTCCCAGCGATTTACAATAAAATGATAATAAGTAACGCAATAATACTATATAAACATTTTTTTGTTTTTACATTTAATCATTCATCCAGATATTAAATTTTTAAATAGACAAACAAATTTATTACAGCTTTATTCAACAATAAAATCATTTCACAATAATCATGCTTTGAGGAAGTTTATTTCTTTTATGAAAATAATGAATTTTCAAAATAAAATATTTCAAGATTCAAATTTATTTCTGATCTATTTAAACAATCTTATCCCTGGAGGTATAAATAACAAGACACCACAAAAGCTGCAGCAAAGAATGTGAAATATCTGTATGACAGCATTACCTGAAAAGAAATTATTTTTACATGTTAAATACGAAAATGCATTTATAAGGAGCAATGAAATAAACATAAATGCTATAAATTGTTTATAAATAAGAATTATAACTTGATTCGTTTCGAATTTCCTTAAAATATTTCAAAATATAACTTTTAGTAGAAATTATTCCAGGAAATGATGGAACAAGAAGCTAAACCATATATACTGGGTGATTAAATTGTATCAATCATTTCTATATTGCTCACACAGCCTTCTTTAAACAATTTTCAGTGAAAATACTCAAAGTATACACACATTATAAAATTAAAGGATTTAAAAAACTGTATTAATCCTTTCTGAATGTGGTTGGTATATCCTAACAAATTTACCAGGGTTTGATTTTCCATGTATCCAGAGTTAGAAACAATTTGTGTTTCTATAAACAATAAAATATGCACTCTTTATGAACATTGAAACTGTAACAAATTAAAACAAAAACCATAACTTTCAAAAGTAGATGCATATGATCTGAGCTAGATTTACTGATGATTGCACAATGAGCAAGATGAGAACTCCTGCCAACCTCACTGTAAACATTCTAGAAAAATCTGCTGATCACCAAAGTAAGATTAAAAACTCAGTTTCCTTGTTTAAAATATCAAACTCAGTTTCCTTGTTTAAAATATCCTTTTTCATCAAAAACTTTTATGAAACATTAATGAGCTAGTTTTATACGATTTTTTTCTATTTATTGTTTATTTAACTTATAAACCAATGAAAGCCTAATTTGCAATCCTTTTTCATATTTCATGACTGGATAGCTATTGATGAATACACACCTATAAAAGAATTTTTTTTTTAAAACAAGGGAGATTAAATATTAAAAAGCCATACAAATGATCAATGTGGGAGAAAACTGATGCATGTTTTTAACTAAAGAATAACATGCAGTTTCAACAATTGGGTTAACAAGGTAAGCATAGAAAGTTAAACGGCTGAAAGGAATCTGGCCTTCCCATGGGAGAGAGATGCTTATGATTACTTAAAATATGGAATTTCATATTACCAAACAAATAATCAGACAATAATGATTTTACTTTTTTAGATCATCTAACATACAGATTATATATTATACATCAAAGTTCTTAACACATTTTTTTAGAATTATGTATCTCAAAATCAATGACATGAAAGAAAAAAAAATTCCTGGTGCAACTAGAATTGGAAAAAATTAAAATTAAAAAATAAATTTTGAGTAAGTCATATTTTAAACAATAAAAGCAGTTATGAATAAATACAAAGTTGAAACTAAATACTTCTAGGACAAGATAAATAATACAAATTTATGCTGTCTTTCCATTTGCCCACCTATGAAGAAAGTTAAATTATTGATAATGGGTGGAATTTTTTAAATTTCAGAATATTCAAAATAACATTATATGGACCAATTTTTTTAAGACTGCAAAAATACACAAAAAACATAACTGATGAAAAATAATTTTAGTATATGTACAGTCTTATAAACAGAAATTTAGAAATTTCAGTCCTCAATAGAATTATTTGATTAAGCAGGTCTTCTATTTCTCTTAATATCCATTTATTTTCTTAACTAATAATAAGGAAACTCAAGGTTATAACTAAAACAAGTTTATACACTTGACTGGAATATTTCCTTGGCTAACAACATGATTTAATGTTGGTAGCCAATCTAACAAGATTTCACAGGTTTTTTTTCCTTTTATGCAAAATAATAAATTCATGGTTATAATTATCTAACCTTAAAATTTAATAAAAATAATCTTACGTATACAGATTATACTGAGTTTAATTTTCAAACCACTTTAAAAATAAGTACTAAATGTACACCCAACTGATTGTTACTTGGTTTGAAAAAGTGTGGCTCAAGAAAAAGTATTCTTTATTTTTTTATAGCTGATTTATTTGCTGTAACAAGATTCAGATCACAAATCATTAGTAAAACTGATAAAAGTGCATGAAAAAAGGATAAATTTTAAGTAGCTTTACAAATGTTTCTTTATACACAGCAATCATAGGTATCTACATTAAATGCATGCTGGAAAGAAATTTGGCCAGAATATATTTATAATGGCAGCTTGATGCCACAAACATAGATATTATTATTCCTCCTTTAGGCAATACTCAAATATGTTCATTAGATATTTCAGTTATTGACAGAAATATGAATATTAATTGCACAAGTGTTTATAATAAATATATGTTACATATGTATAAAAGTGAACAGATAATCTCAATCTTATTTTAGATGTTTTTTGCTCAGTTTTACTGGGATCATATATACCATTGATGACGAACCTTTGACCCACAGGTAAGATACTGACCCCTGCAATCTTTTTAACTGACCCTTGATTGCTACGCAACCACTTGTTTGTTTATGCAGGTTTATTTAGATTTTCTAATTTGTATGGATTATTTATATCCTATTTGTATTTTTTCAAGCACTGCATCGGCACAAAAGCAATTTACAATGCTGTCTATAGCCTTCAGTTTGTTCATTACAGTTCCAAAGTTACGCAAATGAAAACAAATGTATCTGAAAGTATGTAGTATTTGAAATAAAGCACAAGAAAATTTACAAAATATTAAATCAACTGCATAATTTTACTCACATTTTGTTTGTAGGAAAAGAAATCGACAAACCAAAGCAAATAACCATATTTAAAGAACTTTCTTTGGACAATGCACTTTTGTAAGGTTATGTCCAGTAAAGTTTGTACAAATAGATTTCCATAGCACTTGTATCATCCCCTCTCTGATTCAACTTATGAGGCGCCATGCGCATGTCTGTTATTCTTGATATTAGCAAGTTTTGACTCACAATTTAAGGAACACCTGTACCAGTGTTGTACTTATTGGCATCCATTTCGAATGCATTTAACAGTAATGTGTATTGATGTCTATGTATATTAGGTATATTAATACAAAATTTCTTGTCAAATTTTTGTAATCTAAATATAAATATTTTTAATTGTAGCCCTGTACTATGTCAGCAGTTAAAAAAACTTAAAACAAGCCATACAAGTTCCAGGTCATATCAAGCTGAATTGTTTAATAAATACAGAGTGATTGAAACAAATAAAATGATTATATGTGTAATTTGTAATCAAATAGTGACTTCACGTACATATAATGTAAAATGGCATTTTGAAACATTGCAGTTTAATCTCAGCATGTCAACAAATGAAGGGGGGAAAAATACATTTTTTACAAAAGAAAAAAGAGAATTTTTCTGAAAGCAGTGTTTTAAGGTTTTTGGTTCCAATAAACAAAATTACAGCTGCTAGTTGTTTCCAAGTTGCCCATTGCATTGTTCACCACAGGAAATTTCTTTTAAAAGGGTAATTTGTAAAAAAAAAAGTGTTTTAGAATGTAGTCCTACAATGTTTGCTGATATAAAAGAAAAGTTTTAATTATAAATCGTATAAATGAGCTACTTATAAGTTGTGCAATATAATTAAAAATTGAGTAATAGAATTGGAAAAAAATATTTTTTTTGCAAATACATGATGACTAAAACTATCCAGAAATGTACTCAATTGCTTTAGATAAGAGTAATGATGTAAATGGTTATTTCCAACTAGCAGTTTTTGCTCAGTACAAGTATGGAAATATAATGAGTCAATAAAACTAATAACATTAAAAAGGAAGTGTACCGGTCTAGATATTTTTAAAGGATTTGATATTGCATTTAAAGAAATGGATATGGACTTTCAGAAAATAGTTTGCATAACTACAGATGGTGCAACTAGAATGGTAAGAGAAAACATTGGATTTATTCATTATCTTAAGCAAAATTTCGCATTCTCTGATTGAATTTCATTGTATAATACACCAGCAAGTTTTATGTGTGAAGCATAGTTAAAAAATATTTCCCAGTGTAATGTCAATTGTAATAAAAATAATCAACTTCATAAATGCAACAGCTCTTTATAATCGGCAATTTGCCCAATTCTTAGAGGAAATTGAAAGCCAATATTCAGGGCTTTTGACATACAACAATGTGCAATGACTTAGTTTTGGTTAAGTCTTTAATCACTCAGTAACATTATTAGAAGAAATTAAGCTCTGTTTAATTGACAAAGAATAGTTTCAATGAAATATTCAATATATATTGATTAAATTATTTAATGTGCCTATGCAACATTACTCTGCATTTTAATGAACTGAATAAAAAACTTCAAGGGCATGGACAAATTGTTTTAACGATGCTTGAAAATATTTAGGACGAAACTTGGCACCTTTACTAGGGATTTGGAAATGAAAATCATGAAATATTTTCCCAAATTACAAAAATATTTTCAAAACACAATAATTTTTGAAAACTGTTGACATTCACCAAAATGCAATTAAAAGTATTTCTTGATTATGCAGGAATAAAACAAACTTTTGAGGAGAGATTCAATCAATTTAAAGGTTTGGAAAAAACATTTCACTTTATTTTATATTCACACAAAACAGATTAACCAAATTATTTGGCTAGGCATTGATAATTTAGAAATGGAATTAATTGACCTTCATAGTGGTGTGTGGAAAATTGACCTAGTGTGGAAAACAAAATTTGAAGATGATTTCTGAAGTAGAAGGAAAAATTAGTGAAAATAGATCAGACAATATTAATCGCACAGCAAAAATTGAAAATATTATATTAAACATATGGGATCTTTACCAAATATTTTTATATCAATGAAAAAACTAGTTAATACTTTTGTAACTATGTTTGGGTCCACATATTCATGTGGAAAATTGTTTTCTTCAATGAAATTTGTAAAATCTTCTAATAGAAATAGACTTTACAGGGAATTAACAGCAAAATGCATTAAACTAATGAATATAAAATATGAATATAATATAAAAAAATTATCTGAAAATAAACAGCATCAGATTTCTAATTAAATACTTTATAATCAATTTTGTTATACATAAAAACATATACACTAATAAATATTTCATGAAAAATATATAATGTATGTAATAATCATTAGTCCTTGTTCATTCAAACTCTTATTGCCCTTGGCACCAAATACTTAAGAATCTTTAAACCCACTAAAAATTTTTAAATTGTCAAACTACATTTATTTTTACCCATTTATTGAATTAAACTTTAAAGATGTTTAGTAACTACACTTATTTTTACCCATTTATCGAATTAAATTTTAAAGATGTTTAGTTTTAAAAATACTCAATTAAAATTCTTTTAAATTTAACTCTAGTGCAAATGGAAATCAGTGACCCACAAGCTAGTCTAAAAAAATATGAACAAAATTTCACCCACATCTCAAAAAAGTTCGCCATCCCTGATATACATCATGCAGAGAAGAGACATGTTAAGGATTATATCAACATTTTTTATTCTTTCATTATAGATATACTTTTGGATAACACCAAAGTAATATATGTACAGAATTATATATGCATAAATATGTATTACAATTTTACCTCAAACATTTCTTTAAAATTTCTTACTAACTTATATAAAAATTTAAAAATCAAGCTTTTAATTGATGATGAGTTAACATTTTAATATTAAATATATCAAGTAATCTGTTCTATAAAAATCAAAATAAAAAGCATAGTTCAAAACTATAAAAAATTAAATTAGTATGAAGTAACATCAAAAAACTATCTAAAACAGAGATACATCGAAATAAACTACAATCAACAATAGTACTAAAAAAGAAAACTAAAAACAAACCATGTTGCAAAAAAAAAAAATCATTTTTAATTAATACTTTCTTGAACTACAACTCTCTAATAACAAATAACAAACTTTATATACAACTATTAACTACTCGCAGCTAATTCATTATTAAACTATATCACACCTTATACATTACTAAACTCTCCCACCTCATAACAACCTTACAAACTCTACTTAACTCTCTTAAACCCTCATCTCTGTCATATCATACACACATAACTTTCCCACACTTCGTGGGATACATTCACACAACACTGCTACTGAAACAGCATCATCTATTATCTTAACACTGTTACAAAAAGCAAACAAATAAGTAAATACAACTTTCATGATAATTGAAACATATATATCATATATGAATAGTATGATGTGTATACAATAGAGGTACATGATTTTCAAAAAAACTACATGAAGAACAGATTGTCAAAAGCAAAGTTAAACCATGATGTAATTATGATGTAAAATCACACCCAAACTGAAAGAAATCTTAAGAAAAATATGAGAAAATCCTTTCAAGGTGAATCTTTTTTACTGCCAACCGTTTTTTTGATCACAAATGGTGTTAATAGATTCATATATTTCAGACTATCAAAGGCAGATTTAAACAGTGATGCTACATTATGGAAAATATGATGAACATTTGAATTTAAATTCCAAACTGTGTGGTAAATCTAAAAATATATTTTATGAATAGTACTTGTTTATTATTGGTGTAATGGCAAACAATTAATTTTATACCTTTTTAATCTGGCAATGTGTAATATTATCTTTGGTAATCTGGCAACCTTTGTAGTATATTTAGTTGAGTAGAAAGAATAAAGATGCCGATTGACTATGAAAATGCTTGGAGTATTAATTTTATGTAAAACGTATTAGATACTTTGCAAGCAGTGAATTTTAAAGCTTAAGAAATCGGGTAGATTTCTAGAAAGCATGCAACAATATCCTTAGGCTAAGTTGATGCTCATAGCAAAGCCAAGATAAATTGAAATTTGTTTAAACTGAAGTATAACATTTGATCAAATGATAGGAATATTCAGGTGAAAATTGCTTTAAAAATTGCAAGTGCATTAGAAATTGTAGCTTTAGTAACATTCGAACTTCTGAAACAGATACTTTTAAATGAGCACTTTTTACAAAGACTTTTTCAAAATGAAAATTGTAATTCTGCCAGAAAGAATTTTAAAAAGTTAATAAATACAACAATAGATAAATATATTTATAGGAAAATAAGTAACAATTCCCAAAAAACTGCACACAGCATTAATTTTTGCTGAGTTAAACCTGAGATTCCCTTTCACCTGAAACCACTGGACTTTTGATAATCAAAGGAAGAATTTTTGAATTTAACATTGATAAAGCTGTATAATGTGAGTATAATCATAATGATTTTTTAAGTGATAAAATGGTGAAAAAAATAAAGATGACATGTTCTTTGGACGTGTTTGCAAAGATTTTGAGCAAAATTCAATTTAATTTGCAGTAAACACTGTTTAAAAACATTTACCTTAATTTGCATGTAAATCAAGATCAAATTCTCTAATTACAAGTCCAGAGTTCCGTTATTAAAACCACTGTGACTCCAAAAGAAAAACTAAGATAAAAAGGAATCAAACATTCAATAATTTACTTTGCTTTCAAACTGAGGCACATAATATTATTGGAAGAAAGTTATTCCAGAAGAGTAGAAAATATGTGTGTGTGTGTTTTAGATTAAAATAATCTAATGTTTCTAACTACAGTAATTTGTACAATAAAAGAAAATAATTATAAGACAAGTTATAAATAAAAGCTATAAGCTATAAATAAAGAGAAACTTACAGTAATGCTGGATAATGCATTGCATTCCATCAGAAACATTCTAGAGCATATTTAGGTTGGTTCTTTCTCTGACTTTTCAATCATCAAATAGTTTCTCCACAATGACATTTGCTTGTACCATTTGTTTCCATGGAATATGTACAAAATGTCAAACTTCTCATCAGAAGACGGAAAATAAACAAAATTATGAGCCATCTGAAAAAAATAATTGAAATTTGTACACAAATATACATAAAGTATATAATATTGATAAAATCAAATTTTAAAAAGCAATGGAAATCAGCAGCTAGTAGTTTTTAATCAATTTACCTTCTGGAATTTAGAAAATATTTTTTACTGAAAATGTTTTGTGAAAATTTTAAGAAAAATTGTTCCACACATTTTTAAACTGTAAAAATAAGGACAAATACACAAGGAAGTATTTAAAACTTTTTTCTTAACTAAAAATTCACACTGTAAGCATTTTTTATCAACATCTTCACAATTACTTCAAAAAAATTTCATTTCCTTTCAAATCTAAAAATACACTGAAGTGCCCTTGAATTAGGGATAGCAAGGGCTATGCAAATTGTGTAGCGCTGCACATCATTTATGTGCAAATGAGGGTGCTGTGATAATTGCATATGTAGCACGTACTGCAGCTGTTCTGAATTAGTTGTTGGAATCGTTAGTATGGGTAAACAGCCTGATTTAGATGCCTTCCATCATGGACAAATTGTAGGTGTGCAACACATGGGCCATTCAATTTATAAAATCATCAAACAGCTAGGATTTTCATGGTCGACAGTGTCAAGAGTATACCAAGAACATATGCATGGTGGACAAAAAACTAGTGATTGGGTAAGCTGCAAAGGACAATTAAACTTGATAGTGCATGATGAGAGAGGGTTCAAGCATATTGTACATAGCCAGCGAAACCAAACATAAGCTCAAATTACCACCCAGTTGAATGACAGTGCCAGTCGTTCAATCCATTAATGGACTGTGCAAAGCTTGCTCCATCGTATGGGTTTCAGGAGCCATCAACCTACCAGAGTACTATTGCTCAATACTCGCCACTGGGCTGCACGTCTTGCCTCGCAAGAGAGCACAGTGACTGGAGTATAGAGCACTGGAAACGAGAAGTATTGAGTGATGAGTCCCGATTCCGACTACTTAACACTGATGTGAGGCTGAGAATATGGAATCGGGCTCATAAAGTCATGGATCTTACATATTAGGTTTGAACTGCACATGGGCATGGTGGCTCAATCAAGGTCTGGGGTGTTATTTTGTGGCCCTGTTTGGGGATCTCTGGTGCATGTACCAATATCCCTCAATGCAATTCGGTACATAGAGTTGCTGGATGATAACCTCCATCTGTTTATGCTGCTCTGTTATCCGTGTGGTAATGGAGTTTTCCAACAAGACAATTGTACCTCTTACAAATCACGGTTGGCTACTGGCTGGTTGGATGAGCATACCTCTGACTTTTCTGTCATAAATTGGCCACCTAGAAGCCCAGACTCAAATCTTATTGAGCATCTTTGGGATATTTTGGAACAAGGCGTGAAAGGCCACCCCACAGCACCAAAAAACCTTACTGAATTTTGGAGAGCTTTAGAAAATATTTGGCAAATCATTCGTGTGGAACGTTTCCAGAAACTTGTTGAATCTAAGCCACATCGCTATCATAGCCAGGGAAGGTCCAACTCATTACTAGGTAGGTATCCCTAATTCAGTGGCCCTTTAGTGTATTAAGAGCAAGACCTATGTTTTTCAAACTCATAATTTTAAACTGAAAAAAAAAAATTATCATGTAACTTTAATTTTTTTACTCAGTAATATTTAATTCTTCATAAAACACTTTTTTGCTTATTTTTTATTAGAAATAAATAAAGTTTTAGATTGAAGAAGCCCAAGATAATCTAGTCTCTGAAATATTAAAAAGTTAAATAAAATACTGAAGCTACAAAGTTCTTTGTAGCCAGAAAAAAATTACATGAAAAGTAAACTATTCAGTGTTTTTGAAATTGCATTAAGTAAGGATAAAGTTCTCAACACAAAGTCTTCAGTAAATATATTTTGTAAAAGTCAATATAGTAGTCATTTTTATCTACAATACACATGCATAGAACCCCATACAGCAGATTTTCACATTATATCAGGGTCGTTTTTAACCTCCCTGGGGCCTTGGGACTTCAACTTGTTGTGCGCCTCCTACTATTTCCAGAGCACCCCCTTCTTCAGTTCTTATCTTGTCAGTTTTAGTTCCGAGAGGGATTTTCTCTTAACTCTCTTTCCTTTCTTTGTCTTCTTAATGGAGAGTCCTTCCATTATCCACCACCTATGGACCCAGACTGGCAACCGACAGCCGTACAGAAAGAGAGTGACATGGTTTGGTCACTTTTGTTCATTTCTTGCCATTTGGCATCACAGTGTAAATAAGTACAGTAAATTAATGAAATCGTATAGAATTGCAGTACAAAGTATACATTATTGTATGAACTTATTATAATTATCAGTTTTTTAACTTGTTTATTATTCAACTTGTTAATTATCTTACTATCTTTTACTTTTAGGTATCCTGGCAGTTGAGTCACACTCTCATTGTAATAGAACAACAAAGGTTTTCTTCGGGCTTTCATCATTGCAAAATCGTTAATGATATCATTATAATCAATTTCCAAGTATGAATTATCTTGTGTGCATAGCAACATTAAACTATTAAGCTTTTCATTTTCCACATAGTAGTTTTCATGTCCATCTTAATTCTCTTGAAGGCAGAAAAGCTTCTCTCTGCTGTACAGTTTGTCAAAGGAAGAGTCAAGTAAATCCTCATTGCAACATCTAATTGTAATTGCTAATCTCCAAACAAAGAAAAAAATTGACTGAATATTACTAACCGAGGAGATTAAAGATCAAGCATAACTAAATTGATGCTAAATATTAAAAATTTGTTACAATAGCATCAAAAAAGCATTTGTTTTTGCTCTCTTATTCTGTGTACTAAATTTTAACTGGAATCTAATCAATGTTTAAAATTAACATGTATTTTTAAATATTTTCACTCTACACTTTACTACAGATAGAAAAGTAAACATTTTTAAAGTAGCAGCGAGTTACCACAGTATACCAGCTGTCAAAAACACATTTGAAGTTCATGAATTTTCAAAAATTCAATATTAAGTAAGCAAGGGTCTAACAAAATCGAAAAACATGACAAGTTTGAGAACCTTTGTTCCAATCTATGATGCTGACATACTGTTTTTTATTTCATAACTCAATACAAGTATACTCATACTAATTTAAACTGTACAAAATATATATTGTTACAGGTACTCAGTAACTTCCATAAACTTAAATTTTCTGCCTTTAAATTAATGTTTACTAAGAAACTATTGATAATTACAAAACAACCTGATTTTACTGTGAATATTTCAAAAGAAAATTTCTTATTGCTATTTATTAAAATCCCCTTCAGTATGATTGTTACAGGAATATCTAAAATTCTTACTTTACAATGTCTTTGTCATTAGGTTAAATTGTTCGGCAATGTTTGTAGATTTATGTATAAAAAAATTTCAAATTTAATGAAAATGTATGCAATAATACTTATGTTGGGATATTTTTTTTTACCTTTGTACGTTTGAAAAGTTGCATCATATTCATACCTTGGAAAAGATTGCATCATTTTTTAAGAATTGTTATTCAACTCTTTTTTGAAAAAAATAATATTGTACAGATATAATGCTTGACATTAATTCCTTTTTTTTCCCTAAAAGTTAATGCACATTACGTACTGTTCCATAATGTACACAAAGTACATTAACAATTTTTTGTAATTTTTTTCTCTTTTTGTTTAATATATTGGCTTATATTTAAGATGTTAAGATTGTACAATGTTCGAAGAATTGTTGTACATCAGCTGATTTTTTGTTTCAATAATACTCTCTACAGCTATGAAAAAATAAGATATTGTGTGCATAAAACACAAAATTCTCTAAAATCAAAAAAAAAAAAATCTTTTTTTTCCTTTTGTGATTTGAAGAAAATATCAAATACTTTACGATATGGGTAGGGAGGGTATTCTAGAGCAATATATTTCTGAAAAAATAAGAATAATTTTAACACATAAGTGTATATTTCAGTAACCAAATGCTCACTGAATAATCTGGATACAATAAATCTGAATTTTTAAAACTTTGTATGATACAAGAGATAAACAGTATTATATTCAGAATATGATTAATTGGGCAAATATAAATCATATTGAGTTGTATAAAGCATAATTGAAATTTTAAACAAAAAATAATTCTATAATATTAATGCAAAAAATTTCATATTAACGAGACTTTCTATCATTTACAAATGTTATAAACATTAATTTACAATAAGCTTTTGCTTCATTATTTATTATGAAAGCAAATCTTTCTGTTCCTGAAAGCTATATATATATATTTTTTCTGTACCGTAATTTCGCGCGTATAAATTCGCGCGTAAAAATGTAGTTAAATACTTCACAGCAGAAACTCCTTTAGTGAATTCTTGTATAGTATTTTAGCAAGTTAATTTTGTAACATTCAGCATGGCATCAATATATTTTCCAGAAGACTTAAAATAATCTAAAATTTAAAAAAAATGAGTGTGAGTGATTTTATAAAAAAAATTCAAATATCTTAAACATCAATTTCCAGACACAGTTAAATGAATACACTATTTAAATCAATAACACACATTTTACAGCAAAAAAAGTTTTAAAAAAACACTTTTAAAATGTTACATTCATGATAAAATTATAATTATACAAAAAATACAATTTTTCAGATTTAATCATGTAGTGTATAGAAGACTAATATACTATAAAAGCAAAAACAGTATGAATTTTTACTAAAATAAATCTAAAAGCAACCAAATGAAAAGTACAATAAACTGTACAACCAAATGAAAAATTAATGAAATGTTAAAATTTATGGAACAATTGAAATAAATTTAATCAAATAATTACAAATATTTGAATGATTATTCAACCAAATTTAATAGCTAAATAAAAAAATACAGTTCACTTTATTCGATCAAAGAATATAAAAATCAAAAAGTGTTTTTAAATTATATTACTGTATTTACTCAAATCTATGCTGCTGTGGTGGTATCTAAAGTAAGCCAGTAACAGCCTCCGGATAGGAGTGATTACTTTTGTCTAGTGGTATGTTACATGCTTACGAACCCATAGGTTGCAGGTTCTAATCTCTCTCACTGCCATCAATTCTAAACTCCCCCCCCCCCCCAATTTTCAAGAAGTTTTCAGGAAAAAATAAATATATAGTAAAATGATTTATCAATACCCGATATTCACGAAATTTAAATTGAGAGCTAATAAAAAGTGATTAATTTATTTTACCAATATTAAAAAGTTTTAAATACATACATGAATCTATAATTACTCCAACTGTTAGTATGATGTTCAATTGATGAAATGATATTCATTTGATTCAGAATCCACATCACTTTTACTCATACCTGATGTACTAGGAACAGCTCCTGTTGAAATTTCATCACATTTACTATCACATTTTTTCTAAATTTCATTTTTTCTAAATTTCTTATGCAGGCAGCTCTGCGTTTGCTTGGTCGCCCTTTGGGCTTTCGATATTTTGAACTTATACTGTGCATTATCACAAAACAAAATAAACTGTGATAATTTTGCTCAAAAGAATATAAAATATTAAAAGATAATGGCAATATAGAGCTTTAGTTCTGAAAAGAACTGTTTCTTATTTATAAAACGAAACTCAAAGAAAGCTGTTTTCCCAACAAAGTTGGTTAGACAATGTAAACAAAAACTTTATACCACACAGTTTGAGTTACAGTTATTTTCATGTTGCCAAATTATAGAAAAATATATAATGCATATATAGAGTAAAAAAAATAACACATAAAGTAAATAAAAGTATTGCTAAAAATGATAAAAGAATACAATACAGAAGCGTAATTCTGCAGCTGATGCAAGCAGGGGTGTTTGACAGATGTAAACAAAGGGGCGTGGTCAAACAGGTGTTCGAATTCAAAAGAGCATAACTTCTATAAAAATGATCGGAATTGAAAAATTCTTTTTGCATTCAGTAGCAATGATTACAAGCATTAATAATAGGCTAAAAGTGAAAAATCGAATATTGATCGATTTTCACCAATTTGAAAGTCCACTGTACCCTTAAATGAGCATTTATATTGCTATCTGTTGCCTCGTGAAGCTGAATTGAAAATAATTTATCTCGCAACTTACCAAAAAGCTGTTTCTTTACATCTTCAGCTATATCAGGAATTCGACTGTCAACAGTTGATAGATGTATGGATTACAACTCTTTTTCAAAATTGTCTCCGAGCATAGTTCCTACGATCTCAATTGCTGCAGGCAAAATAGCCTCTTCGCCAATAGTGTGAGGTTTTTTACAACTGGCTATTTTATATGATAAGTTGTAAGAAATAAAGCTTTTTGAATCACTGACAATTTTTGAAGTGTTTTTTTTATCATGTGATTTTAATTTTAATTCAAAGAACTCTTGATGTTGTTAATGTACTCTCCATGAGGCGTTTCTAAATGTATCTTAAGTTTATTAGGTTTCATACTGTTTGCTTCCAATACATTTGAGCCAATAACACACAGTGGCCTCTCTCTTTCTTCTCCATTTACATCAGTAATGGTAAATCCCAAATTTAAGTATTCTTGAGAATATTTCTTTGATTTAATTTTTGAAACTATACTCACCTGTGTTTTTGTTGATGCCTTATTATCTCTGAATGCTCGCTTACGACTTAAAAGTGTAACTATATGATTTTGTTTTAATCAATTGCTGTAAAAGTGAATTACAACTGTGGCTATCCTGTTTTCATCAAAATGGCCTTATTCGCAAAGCTATTAAAATAACTCCGCACCTTAAATACGAAGCAGTTAACTACGATCAAGAGCGCCAGCTGTGTGAATGAAAAAATCAGTTTCCAATGTTCCACGAATTTGTTGACTATCGTTTTGTTAGACTACTTTTGTTGACTACTTTTGTTGACTACTCATTTTATATTTTTAACCATAAAATATTTTTAAAAAATAGTTTTTTTTTTATCTGTTCATTGAAAACGATATACATTTTAAAGCTTCACAGTATCCTTTAAAATTTTTTTTTTTTTTTGGAAACAGTAATAGTAAAAGTAATTTATGTTTTCTGATCAGATTATTTTTTCTAAATTGATTCTAAAAATAAAAAGGAAATTGACAATCCTTTATTTTACAATTGAACAAAATTAAAAAAATTTGAAATATTTTAAAATTTTTACAAAATGCTAAATTTTAAAATTATTTTAAGTGATTTAGGATTCTTAGACTATTAAAAACAAACATTAGCATAAAATTGAAAATCTGTTCCCTTGTTGATTTTTAATAATTATTTTTATACTTAAACTTTTAAAAAACACGGCATTTTTTTAAATATTAACTTTTTTAAAAAGAATAACTAGATCCCTCTCTCAGACTTATATATATAAATCTATACTAATTTTCATGGAACATGTATTTGAAAGTATGTTCAAAAAATTTTTAAGACTATATATTGAACAGAAAAAAAGCCTTAAAGATTAGAAAGTACTTCCATCTTCCAAATTAAAAGTCTGAGAAAAACGCATTTAAAGTTTGTAAAGGCATAAAACAATAACTTATAATGCCTGTAAAGCTCTAATTTGTTACATGATGCATTCCATCTTCTGTTCTAAATTAAAAGACTGCTTCTGTTAAATAAGACTGAAAAAAGGTTTTTTTAAATTCAAAATATACTTTTGCATAATATTGATAGCATTTGATACAACTGCAGATTATTCATCTTAATCTTAACCTAATATATTCACAAAAGCTTTAAACTCAAAACATTTATACAGAAAATAATACTGATATTAATTTAAGTTAGAAATCACGAAGTTTGTAAATAATATCTAAATTTTCTGCTTTATATATATATATATATATATATATATATATATATATATATATATACATATAAAGCATCTTTCGGTCTTATCTTAAGATTCTTAGGATTTATTCTTCTTCTTTTTAATTTATTTACTGCTATATATATATATATATATATATAAATAGGGGATTTATATATATAATCGACTCCCACTTTTTTGTTGCGTGACTTTGAAATACTCTAACATAGTACTATAATGTTTCCTATAATGTGGTTTGGTATATATCAGGGAAATATTCAGTTTTTTATGCAATACTTGTATTCAGAACACTTGTATGCTGAAGTCTCATTGTAGTTTAAAGTTGATGGCTCGGTTTTAGATTTAACATTATCAGTAATTTTCCATCTCTACCAAATATTATTTCTTATATTAACTTGAGTACATTTTGGCCGTGGTTTTTTTCTCAACATGGAAAAATTAACGAAAACAAAATAAAAAGCTTCTGAGTTACATAAACTAAGTGTAAAAAATATTGGTATTAAAATCTGTTGAGCTGAAGCGAGAGAGAGTGAACTATTTTTTCTAGCGTAAGGATAACTGCGTGATGCGCCCTCAAGTTGTTCCCACTTCACTCCACGCATTCTTCTACAGGGATTACATCGGATGGATATGTTGTGTATGATAATATTAGTTTATGCTGTATGCAATTTTCGTTGTCATTTTATTCATCATCGTTTGTCCTCAATTAATTGTGCTTTCCGGAAAGGTGTGAAGAACTTATTTTACATAAAGGATAACAAAATCAATCTTAATTTATAACTTTGAAGAAATTCAAAAGATCATAAACATAAGCAAACAGAAATAATATTAGTAATGAAAATTGCAGTTAATAGTTATTTCACACAGAAAAAAGGGCTTGTGTTCAAAAATATTTTTAACTGATTCAATTTAATAATGGAAAAATGCTTTATAAAGAGACCGAAACTAAAATCTAGTTTCAGAAAAATTTAAATATCTTAAAAGCTAATTAGTTTTCAGATCTGAAGTTGTGGGGCAAGCTTTCTATTTATATGGGCCACAAAAAATAAAAGAATTATAAACAAAATAAATAAATAAATATCTTTGTAAATTTTTGGGTACAGTGTAGCCTTAATCAAAAATGTATTTTTGTGAGTTTTTGAAAGGTATACATTCATCATATTTCTAAATCAAATAAATTTTTAGAAAAAGTAAATGAGAAAAAGTAGGTAAATTAGAATTAGAACTGTTTTGGGGATCGATTAATATCACACAAGGAACAGAACGGAGATATTTCATGAGTATAAAATAATTTTGAATTTTTATTTAAATTGGAAATGGTCAACAACTGGAAAATGTATACTAAATCCCCAGATAGATAATTAAAAAGAAAATAAATAATTCTAATAACCAGTGCTTAATTTTTAGAAAGAAAATTATAATTCCTTTTGATAATTATTTAATAACAGTAAACACTGCATTCTTTCAATTTCGTATTTAATTTTTTTAATTCACTTTTCACAGATTAATGATACTCTTAAAAATAGTTACTGTAAAATAGTATTTGCATCTTTTATTTCAAATTATATTACAATATAATTTCTATTAAATACGATATCTGTACAAAAGTCAGGACAGTACCGGAAGCAATGAATGGTTATAACTCACCCCCCCCCTCTTTGTTTAATAAAATGAGTAAATAAATTTAATTCTGCATTTTTAAGAGGAAGACTCTGGTAGTTTTTATATTCAGCAATACACCCTAACTGATTTAAAAGGATCAGGGGACTTAGAAAAATGCAGCAATATTTACATAATTTAAATTAAATTCCACTTATACGTTTATTTACATAGTCACCAAAAATAATATATTCATTTGATTAAGTTTATTTTTTTATTTGAAATAAAACGTATGCAAAAAAATCTTTCCCAAAATCTGATTAGGAAATTTTACTAATTTAAAAGGAATCTTAAAGAATATAAAGCAGGTTGTCTTATGATAAGTGTGTATTTTTAATAGAAAATATAAAATTCTTATTCACATAATTTATTTATAAATGTCATCATGCAGTTTTGTTTTCTTCTTTGTTACTATGGATACTATCATTCAATAATATTTCAAGTGATTTGAGATGTCCCAAAGCAATCTGTAAGACAGTTACCAGTTGACGCAATAAAGATTAATAATCTTCGTGTCAAGATTATTCAATGGAAGCTTTAATAAAGTGGTCTGAATAGTTGCATTATATGGGCAGAACTATACTTTATTACTTTAAATGAGTGTGGTTACTGTAAAGCAGGGATGGCCAACCCACGGCACCCGTGCCCCACTGTGGCACAGTGGAGTTGTAACAGTGACACACGAAGAGATTTTGAAAAGCTAATAATAAATAAAAAAATTTTACAATTTTATTGAAGTGTAATTGTTTCAGACAAAAACACCTCAAAATTTGGATAAAAATATGTTTGTGAATAAATGTTTTCCGCTAAACAATCAAATGCATATCACTCAAAACTATCTCATATGTACATATAATAACCTAATATATTTGGCATCAGCAAGTGCTAATTCTAATATAGATTACTTAGTAAAAAAAGTTGTTATTCAAAAATCACTTTAATTAAGAACAGTAATTATTTTGAATTAAATGATTCAAGTTACTCATTTTTTATTTTACACCTAATCTAACTGGTTGAACTTGTAAGAAGTTTATTAAGAATAAAACCTAAGCCATGTAAAATTCTGCCCACTCCTGCAGTACATAATTAAAAGAATGCACTCGTGTCCATTAGTGGATCAGAGGCGACTTCCTTTTGCTCAACGATGCATGCATTTCGAATAAGATTAAAGATACGGTTATTTATTTTTTGTGTGCTTTTTCTTTGATTTTAGAACGAGAAAAATGTTGGAAGGCTTTCTAGGAAACTTCCGATATGCCTCCTGCATCATGTTTCAGAAACTAGATTTTATTGGATAAGTTTTTTGCTGGGAAAAGAAATCTACTACAGATGTATTTGAAACGGATGGGCTTAAGGATTTCATGTAAAATATGCATTGGATAGGTATGAACCAGGAAAAAAGAGCACGAGCGATCGATTCCGCTCAAAATAGATATAAAGGAAAAAATAGCTCGAAATTCCTTAAGTTTTCTACTAAAGATTAGTGTAACTGCTGTAATACCTTGTTTTATCATGGCAACGAAATTGTACTTGTTATTTACGTTGAATAAACAAACGGAAGTACTAAGGCGGTATGGTACCATCTTCACAATTCTTTTATTTTTAATATTTGATCTTTGATTTTAATTGTATTTTATAGAGAGGTTAATATTTAATAATAATTCCATATAAAAAATTTTAAATTTGTTGCAAAATGTTTGTAAAATTTAAATTTTTTAAACTTTTAAAAACATTTTTTAAATTTTTAAAACTTTTTAAAATATGTCTCTTTTTTCAATTTTTTTCCAAGTACATCATAATATACTACATAAAAGTGTGCATGGTTATTTTGCTGCTGCTCTTTATTTTTTATTAATTTTTTTTATAGTTAAACTTCCAAAAATTCTCAAAAAACGATTAATTTTGAGTTTGAAATTTTTTAGAAAAAGTACAAAACATGTTAGAGTTAATTCCATGCACAGTTTTGCAAAACATACATTTCAAAACATGTATAAAAATTTCAAACCCGTACTTCAATTATCATAAAAGCCTTAGAGTTTTGAATAATACTATATGCACAAAAATTAAACATGGAAAAATATGAGTTTGAAGTTCTCATTCCATGAATAGCATATAATATTTATCGAATAATCTGAAACTTTTACGAAATGTTAATTAGCTGATGTAAAACTGCTTACTATAAAAAATTGCACAATTGTAGAACAATTAAATAGTATACTGCCATAATGAATATGTAGAAGAAAATGAATGAAAGATCAATATTGCATAAAACTTTATCTTATGATTATAAAAATAAATAAATACACATACTTCAGAGCTAATGCACTACATCTACAAAAGATGTTTAAACCTTTATTTTTCATGATTTTAAAAGCCTTCGCATGTTAATATTGTACACGAATGAAAGCAAAATCAAATAACAATTTATAGGTATAATATATCAAAATCTAAGAACTGCATATGAGTATTTGTTTAAATAAATATCTTAAAATATTATAATATTAAAAGTGTTGAATTTCACGCACATGGGATATATATCTATCACCAAAAACAAATATATAAAAATGGAAGAGTTTTTCTTTTCTTTCGAATTAGATTTTTAATTATCTGAGTTATCAAAATGAAATTTAGTATTTGGGCTTTGGAAGAATCCGTTTTGAAGTTTTAATTTCATTCATAATAATGTTATAAAAAGCACGCACAACTTTTAAATCTCTTGACTATATCCATTTTCTCTTCCATAAACAATTCCCAAACTAGAAATTTTGCATGAATTGCACAATTCTTTCTTGAAATGATTTGTTACTACATATATAATTCTACATATGTCAGTCTGATTTATGCGCAGTAGAAAAATAATTAATTCATTTTTTATCAGGCTCTTTTCTAGCAGATGATCTGAAATGTGGGCGTGGTAGTTGCTGTCCAGGATCCAATATTGATCCATAACTTGATAAAAAATGCAGGTAAAACTTTGAAATTTTGCAGGTATGTTAATAAAGATTCAATGTACCAAATAAGCCAATAAAAAAAATTTTGATAGTTTGATAATTTTTAGCGTATCATATCGTCTTAAAAGAATCTTCTGTTCAATATGAACTAAAATCTCACTTATATAACTGCAATGCATTGAGTTAATAAATGAAAATAAATATTTAAAAACTAAGCAATTTTTCCCCCTTTTCCTTTTAATGTTCTTCAGAACCTAATCTGCTAAATGTAATACATAATTAATGATCTCTAGCTTTTTCATTTGCCTTGTTTTGTTATTAAGATATAAATTTAATGGATAAAAATGTGTTTGGATACATTTTATACTATACATATATTCTAAAGAAGAATGTATTTCTTAGAAATAGGGATTGAAAAATATTTTATTTCTCAATCCATATTATAAACACACAAAAAATTATAAACACAAATAACTAACTTTTATTTGTGTTTAAACCTTAAAAACGTGACAAATTCACATTTGGCACTCCAAATGAGAATATACACGCTTCTCTATGTTTATACCAAGTGCGCGATTATTAATGTCGTACTTTTGAGTAACACGAGGGCTATTGGCGACGAACCTTGTAATTTCAGCCTCAGTCAAATGACAAGGATGACACCTCAGTTGGCACCCCTTCTCCTAACTACCACTCCAATGGGAGGACATTGAGCCCCCGAAAGAGTTAACGTGCACCAGTTCCTTTACATGGTGGTTCAGTGGCACTAGGACTGGAACCCCGACCCGACAAAGTCGGCCACGAGTTCTTGATTATAACCACTAGGCCATCATGTTTATAATCACATGATTATAACCACTATGGCCACTGCATTTGTATTAAAGCCATAACTAGCAATCCATCTAAACATCATATGAACATCTAAATGAACATCAATTTAAACCAAATGTGGGTGGGGATTTTTTGTCGATCTTTGGATCACACTCTATTAAGTGAAAAGACCAAGCATAATACTTGAATTTTCTTGATTTTTACATAAATAAATCTGAGTAATTACTTTTGAGTTAATTATTTGAGTTAATATAATGTTTAACAATGGTTTTATGTAATTTGATAGTAGTTCTCTTAGAATTAATCAAAATATATTCCTTATTTATATGAAATAGTTCCTTACATCGAGTGATAAAATTGGCGAGAAGCCTACTTTTTGTATTTATTATGTTACGCTGTATGATTTTATTTTTCTATTTTCAGCGAGCTTATATTCATTCTTCGGTACTTTTGTGCATAGTTTTCTGCCACAAGTATTAGTAGTATGAATGACAGATTAGACCCTAAAAAAATAATTAAGCTGATGTCCACATAGGAATTGTAGTTAAGATATATTGTCATTATAAATGACTTTGAATGAGGTAAACATAATTTGATAAAGTTCAGATTAGTAATAGTTGTAGCACACATCTCATGTTCAATAGTTAAAATAATTACATTCTGTTAATCTTAAACAGGGATTTCATTGTTCTTTTTAAACGAATGCTGCACTAGATTTTTTTAAATAAAATAACGATGAAGACTTTTTTTAATCTGATTTTTAAAGTTCTCTCGCCAAAATTCTGTAATCTTATTTTAGGAAAACATCAGTGTGTATTGAAAAAATCCTTATTTGAAATTATACTTCTAATATAATTGCTCATACCTAACTCAATATCTTAACTTTTGTCTTTATTTTGACATTTGTAATAGAAAGGCTCGAAATAGAATTTTTAGTCATATTTTGTAAGGGAGTGAGAGTGTTTTTTTTATCCTGCTCTATAAAGCAATATAAAGGAGTGTTATTGACGACGGTTTTCATCATTTTAAGCTCAGTCAAGTGACGCGCGCGCGCGAGAAAGAACCTGCGCTAATATAACTATCGCACCACGCTAACAAGAGGACATTGAGACTCGATTTGCTCGACAGATTTAAAGCACATTGGCTCCTCTACGTGGCAGGTAGAGTTCTATTTGGAATTTAATGCTTAACTTATGTAAATTTTTCTTAAATCAATGCCTACTTTGGTGGGACCATCTGTTATACATCTAGAGATAACTTCGTCAGAAATAACACGGGAAGAATTTAAAATTAAAATATATAACTTAACTAGCCGTTACCCGCCCGCTTCGCTGGGTATTTCATGATGTTTTATAAATTTTTACTGCTTATATATATGTATAAATTATTGATATCTAAGTCCTAGCTCATTAAGAATTCGATTGTATTGAAAAATATACTTATACCTGTAACTGTCGCCTGTTGATAAAAAAAAAAGAACAGAACTAATCTAATTTGTATTTTCTAAAAATCTCTAAAATTGAAGTATAGAATGATGTTTGTTCTTTCGTAACCCAAAAACCAAGTGGATTCCCGCAATACCAATTTTCGGTGGATCTCTACTCCATAAGTTGAACATGCAAGCCAAATTTCAAGTCTAAATCTAACAGAAAAAAACAAAGTTTTACTATCAATATCCCCGTAATCCCGTTGAGAGCCGTTTTCCAAAATAACCGCTCTTAGCGGATTTCAATTCAACAAAAAAAAAAAAAGAAGAAAGAAAAGTGCAAACCAAATTTCATTATTATAGTCCTTGTAGCTCGAAAAAAGGAATTTTTTTTGCCAATACGTCCCAGTAACCCCCTGTACCCCCCCACAAATCTTGATTTGCTTAAAATACATTCTAGTGGATCCCTATTCAACAAAAGAAATATGCTTAACAAATTTCAATTATATGGGTCTAACAATTAAAAACAGAAATTTTTTTCTGTAACTCCTCTTGACCCCACGTAAACATCCTTAGGAGTCAATTTTCGTTTTACTCTTTGTTAGATGAACTCTATTCCATGAAAGGAACATGCCTACCAATTTTCAAGCAGGATGATCAAATAGTTTAAAAATGGAAATATTTATCGATTACGCCTCTTAATCTCCCGAAATTAAACTTAGTAGTTGATATTCGCGAAACCCATTTTGTAGCGGTTCTCTACTTTACGAAAGGAATCTGCTTATCAAATTTCAAGACTGTACGTCTAATAGTTTAAAAATGGGGATAATTATCTATAACGCCACTTGAGCCCCCGCAACGCCACTTCGGGGTCTGTTTTCATAAAAACCATTTTGTAGGGGAATTGCACTCTACGAAAGGAAAATGCTTAGCAAAATTTGAAGACTGTGCGTCCAATAAATTAAAAATGCAAAAAAAATTATCAATAACGGCCCTTGAACCCCCGCAATGCCACCTAGGGGTCTATTTTATCAAAACACATTTTGTACTGTATCTCTATCCTATGCGAGGAATCGGCTTACCAAATTTCAAGACTGTGCGTCTAATAGTTTAAAAATAGAAATAATTATTTATATCTGACCTCAACAGCCCTTGGGGGTCAATTTTCCCCAAACCGGTTTTGTAGCGGATATTTACTCCATGAAAGAAACATTCCTGCCAATTTTCAAGCAGATAGGTCAAGTAGTTTAAAAAGAAAATATTTATCTATTACGCCACTTAATCCCCCACAACGCCACTTAGAGGTCTGTTTTCACAAAACATTGTTATAGCTGAACTCTACTCTATGAAAGAAATCTGTTTATCAAATATAAAGACAGTGCGTCTAATAGTTTAAAAATGGAAATAATTATCTATAACGCCCCTTAAGTCCCGCAACGCCACTTGGGATCTCCACCCTATAAGAGGAATCTGCTTATTAAGTTTCAAGTCTGTAAGTCTAATAGCTGAAAAATCGGAATTTATAACGCCACTTAAACCCCCCGCCCCTGCAAAGCCCCTTGGGGTCAATTTTCCCAAAACCCATTTGGTAGCGGATATTTACTCCATGAAAGAAACTTGCCTACCAATTTTCAAGCAGGTAGTTGAAGTAGTTTAAAAACGGATATATTTATCTATTACGCCCCTTAATCCCCCGCAACGCCACTTAGAAGTCTGTATTCACAAAACCCGTTTTGTAACTGATCATTATTCTACGAAAGGAATCTATTTATATATCAAATTTAAAGACAGTGCGTCAAATAGTTTAAAAAAGGAAATAATTACGAGGGTAAGTTGAAAAATAAGTTTCCCCTGTCGACTGTGGTCAGAGTTGTGTATGAAAGTCAAAAAATAGAATGAGACATTAAAGATATGACATACCTTTATTTTATTATTCTCGTACGAGTACGTTGAGACATTTGTCATATCGCTTAATAAGCTTCAAAAAGTCCTCCAAGAAAAAATCAGGGCTTTGAATATGGAAAAAGCGTTGAACAGCTATGGGCGAAAGGCGACCCAGCAGGAAAACGCGCAAGTCACCGATACACCATTGGGTAGAGGTCGCTGCAAATCAAGCAGATGGCGCTGTTGCAGTGCCTGAGCAAAGTGGAGACCAGCCTCTCATTTGAGCCCCGGTAGGTATGGAGAGAAGGTGCGTTTTGAATTCGTGGTCAAAGGAGGAAGTGAGAGCGGTTATCCGCTATGAATGGGCACGTGGAGTATCAGGAACAGAAATTCATAACCTCCTCGTGGAAGTCTATGGGCCAGGTGTGATGTCGAAACAAATGGTGCGGAGATGGTGTCACACATTCAGTGATGGACGTCAGCAAGTGGAGGACATACCGAGAGCTGGACGGACGCGCACGGCCACTACAGATGCAAATGTCGGGAAGGTGGATGACATGATTAGAGCGAACCGGCGTATCACCATCGATGAAGTAGCGGAAGAACTTGGAATCTCACATGAGCGATCTCAAAACATCATCCACGGCATTCTTCGATACAGAAAAGTGTGAGCACGATGGGTGCCCCGACAATTGACCTCGACACGCCAGGAACAACGCATGGCGGTCAGCCTGGAACATCTCGTGCGTTACCATGAAGATGGCAATGACTTTCTGTTTCGGATTGTAACGGGGGATGAAACGTGGGTCCACCATTTCACGCCAGAATCGAAGGCCGCATCTATGGAGTGGAAACATCCGTCATCACCTGTCCGAAAGAAGTTCATGACAACTCCCTCTGCAGGTAAAGTGCTCCTCACAGTTTTCTGGGACGACCAAGGTGTTTTGTTGTTGGACTTTTTGGAGGTTGGAGCCATCAATGCTACTCGCTACTGTGACACCCTGTCGAAATTGAAAGAGGCAATTCGAAAAAAGCGACCTGGCCTTCTCACATCTGCCGTTCTGCTGTTGGATGACAGTGCCAGACCACATTCGGCGACGGCAACGCAAAACCATATTGCAACTCTTGGTTGGGAGCGCCTACACCATCCGCCATACAGTCCTGATCTCGCACCAAGCGACTTCCATATGTTTCCGGCTTTGAAGAAAAATCTCGGGGGAAGGCGCTTTGGAAGTAATACTGAAGTGAAACAAGCCGTTCAACGCTTCTTCCATATGCAAAGCCGTGATTTTTTCCTGGAGGGCTTTTTGAAGCTTATTAAGCGATATGACAAATGTCTCAATGTACTTGGTACCTATGTGGAAAAATAAAGGTATGCCATATCTTTAATGTCTCATTCTACTTTTTGACTTCCATACACAACTCTGACCACAGTCGACAGGGGAAGCTTATTTTTCAACTTACCCTCGTATCTATAACACCCCCTAAGCCCCTGCAATGCCACTTGGGGTCGATTTTCACCAAACTCATTTTGTAGCGGATCTCTACTGTATGAAAGGAATCTGCTTACCCAATTTCAAAATTGTACATTGAGTAGTTTAAACATGGAAACAATTATTTATAACGCCCCTTAACCCCCCGTAATGACCCTTACGTTTCGAATTTCGAAAAATCCGTTCTTAGCGGATGTCTACTCTATGAAAGGAACATGTTACCAAATTTCAAGACTGTAGGTTGAATAGTTCCAGAGATATCGTGATTAGTCAGTCAGTGAGTGAGTCGCTTTTCTCCTTTATATATATAGATTAATGAATTAATATATGAAAAAACTTTTATTACATCAAATATCATCCACTACAAGTTTTGTTTTATAAAATGTATTTGTGGTAACTTGAGTTGATGAATGAAAAGTATTTTATGAACGATTGAAAATATGAACAAGTTATGTGTTTATATAAATAATATATATATATATAATAAAAAATTATATATATAAATATAGAGGGAGATTGTGAACTAATAGTAGGAATTGAAAAAAGTACACAATATAGATGAACTACGATCAAAAAGTACCAAAACAAGGAAAATAGAATATTCATCACTGTGTTGTTGCTCATGCCACCTGATCGACTGTAACATCAGAGATCAAGGTCCATGAAATTCATCGCGTCTACGAGCTAGAATTTTACGCCTGTCGTTAGCCTAAGCTTTGAGCCCCCAAGAAGATGACGGTACGATTTTGCTCGGTTCAACACGATAGATGGCGACACCATTCGGACCCACTGATTTAACGAGCACGTACTCCGTGGGCATTCGGTGGCATCGGGCATTGAACCCAGGCCATCCTGTCTGGAAACCGATGCTCTAACCACTAGGCTACCAACGGCCTATTCATCGTGCTAAATGCAGAAATAATAACATGAATAGTTCAGATTTTACATTATTATTATTTTTTTTAAAAAGTTCTTTAAAATATTTTAATTTAGAAATTCAAAAAAAACAAAAAAAACCCGTATTTATTTCGAATTCAAGCCACTCTCAATTCTAAGCCACATCCCAATTTTCAACACGTTTTTAGGAAAAAATAAAAATATAGTGTATAAAATTGTTTATTGATATTTAATATATACGAAATTTTAAAAAAATTATAAGGAGGGAACAATTTTTATTTTGTAAATATTAAAAACTTGTAAATGCATACATGAACCTGTGTAATTGCTCCAATTGCCAGCCAGCACCATGTTAAATTTCCCCCGTTCAAGAAATGTTTCTCCTTCGATTCTAAGCCACACCCGATTTTCAGCAAAATTAACATTGAAAAATAAGTACGACTTAGATCGAAATAAATACGGTACCATTTCCTAGTGTTTTCTAACTTTATTAAAATTAACACGAAAAAACAGAAATAGTTTCGTACAAAAATAACTCTTCAATTTTTTAGATTTTTAGCGCGTCTTCAAGAATTTCAGCCATTTTTTTACAAAACTAGTTGTGATGCCAATGGTTTAGTTTAAATATAATTTTGTTTTTAAAGTAAAGGTTCCTTGGAATATATACTATATTTTTAAGATAATAAAATATCAATAGATGAGTAATGCTTGATTAAATTTGTAACAATGTTAATCAAATTGAAAGTTTATTCAAAAAATGTGATCTTGGTATAGTTATGTATCTAAACTCAAGTTGATAATCTTACATTTGTAAGCGCTCGTACCAAAATAAAAATGCCATGCCTAAAATAAAGAGCAAAAATTAATATACTTATACCTTGTAAAATTTACATATTTTTAAGCTAGTGCAAATTTTGTATATCTCTTTTAACAAATGAGAAAGAAAATCAAGAGTTCTGTTACTTTTGCTTGAATAATTTGAGATTTCGTGAACCGTCCATTTTGTGTTTATTATATAATTTTTCTTCATGTTAAATTACTTTTCTTTTCTCATCTCTTTCTATAACTGTGTTATATGTATTGGTACATTAATATATTTCTCTTTTAGTTCACACACACATAAGTTAGAGTCACATTTGGTTTGTAAAGTCATTAGTTTCTTAGTTTTCGAAATAACTTATAGGTCTTCAATATCTCAGATTGAAGCCGTTCTAACACGCAGTTTGATCCCCCCCCCTCCTTTTCATTTTAAGTTAATATTTGCTCATACTTTAAAATACCTTATTGTATTTGAAAAAAAGTTCATAATTTAAAAAAAAATCAAATTTGTTTTTTCATTCTTTTTAAAATTATTTCTTACACAGTTGTTCATCTTCCTCATATTTTTTTTTTTTGGTTTACACACAATGAACTTCTTACCACAATTGAAATAATCAATATATGATTTTTCATAACCCCTTTTATTTTAAACTCGCAGTGAAAAATTTCCTATAAATATTCTTCTTATATATGATTTTTTGGGGGATTTTGATTAAATGAAATAAACACACTTAAACACTAAGTAAGTAATGCAAAAATAAATTCATCTTAATGCTGAATAATATAGAGATTTTTAAAAGCAAAATAAGAAAGTAAATAATTAATTTTGTTCTGGATATTTTTTCAATAAAATATAAATTTAAAATTTGAAAAATTCAATTAATGTTACGTAGACATAATAAAAAATTGCAACTTTTTTGCTGAAGTCTTACATTCTATAATATAACTTTCACCAAGAAAAAAAAAATTTCTCTTTGTTTAACACTTTTTACTAAGCCTAAAATTTTACATAGCATTAAGACAAAATCAATTTTATATCACACAGGTTATTTATTGTTTTATGGAGAAGAAAGTTCATTCATATTTTAGAGGCAAATAATTTAAAGATTAGTAAATAACAATGAATTATAGCGAGAGCTCCAAAAAATGACATTTTCATGAATTTCAATGCATATAAGATATAGAGAAGTCTTCAATCTTTTCAGAAAGTTGTCTGTGGTAGTAAAACGGCTAAAAGAAATATTATTTTCCAATACTAATTAGATCATTCTACGGTTTAAAGCAAAAGTCGTTTATATACTGTCGTGTTTGAACAAAATATGATATATTTTATACATTGATATTTAAAGTACCTTCCCCTCCACTTTTATATGGGTTGTTAGTAAGGAGAAAAAAATATTCTACACAGACTTTCTCTGCATTAAAAAATTATCTTTTCTCAGTCTAATGTATTCGAGTTTTTCTTCTTCTTTAAAATTAACTTCACAGGAGGAACTGTGGAAGATAGTGTTTCTTTCAAATTAAATTAATTCCTTAATTCCTGGTGCTTTTCAAATTCTTCCTTTCTATTAGTATTTTTATTTTTAAATAAACTAATATCTTATTGTTTAGAATTAATGACACACACACAAACAAACACACACAATTGTATAGTTACATTTTGATTGCTTCGTAATTGCGTGAATTAATTCTTGACATATTTAATAGAAAAAATATAACATATGTTGCCAATTTATTTAATTATTTCCTGCCTGTTTGGGGCTGCAGTAGTCTGAGTTCCAGCTCAGTATCACTGAAGACCTTGTAGGGGAGATGCACGTTAAAACTGTCAAGCCTCAAATGTCCTACCGTTGGTGTGGTGAGGAAGTTAGAAGAGGGGTTCCAGCTTAGGTGTCGTCTTCGTTACTTGACCAGGGTTCAAAATTACAAGGTTCGTCATCGATTGCCGATGAGTAGCTGAACAGTGCGATGTTAATATTCTAATAATTAATTATTCTAATAGTTAATATTCTAATAATTAATTATTCTAATAGTTAATATTCTAATAATTAATTATTTTAATAGTTAATATTCTAATAATTAATAATCAAAATAATTAACACTTTGTAACTATCAGTCTTTAATTTTTCATTTCAGGGAACACATTAATAGCGTGTCAGTTATTTACAGCATACAAATATTGTCTTCTTCCCATGTATTTTTTTAAATATTGTATTTAGGATCACAAGTGAGTTTTTAAAAAAATTCTGATTGGTGGGATTGTTTTTTTGTTGCAAATTGTATTGAAAAGTTCATTCGTTTAACAATCAAGTATGGAATTACACGTATTTGGTCTGTAGGAAAAATATTGCTGAGAGCAAAAAATATTAAATGCATAAATTTTTTTATTTGTGTGTTACAAATGGTAACATAAAAATTGAAATTATGCATGTTAAAAAATGGTAAATATTCTTAAAAAATAGCAACAGATTTAATTTTAGTGTCTACAGAAAATTTATTACATTTATCTGCATTTAGAAATGTTTAACATTTTACAGCATAACCTTTGTTTCCAAGAACTATAATTCACAATATTTTAAAGGAAACTTACTAAAGTGGTGCCATTATTATTGCTATATAACGGTTGCTTCCTGCAAACGTTTAGAAAGCCTTTACTTTTAATTTTAGATGTGAAGAAAATCTGTGTTTAGTCATTTTTACGCGAAGCCTTCCATATTTTTATGATAGTAATCTTAAAAATCGGTAAATGCAATGTTTGATATAGGAAATTAAGGTTAAGAAAAACAACTTAAGAACTCAGTTTATTTATAATGAACTATATAATATTCGGTATTTAAAAACTTTTGTAGAAAATAAACGCTTTATTATGTGTCCCATGCATTTTGAGATATTTTAACACTATGGATAGATATGCTTTCATTTCAGATATTGACACTATTGGGATATTTTAACAATGGGAAATAATTTTAAAGGTACTTAAATGATATGCAATTAATCATAATCATTCAAAGGAGTAATTCAATGAGCTCAAAACGTTTTGATCACTTTTGCTCGTAACTTAACACCTAAAAAACTCGAATAGATTTTGTAATGTTTCTTAACTAAAATCAATATTCATTTCTTATTATATGTTTATACAGGTGTAATTCGATGTTAATTAAAAACAAGATGATTTTTTCTTCTTTTTTATTCAAAACAGGAAGGAGGTGGTTTAAATCCAGAGATTCCTAAACTTGTTAAGAGTTGCAAACGGTATAAAATAAATATCATATTTTATGAATTTGTTTTCAGGTATGCAGTTTTATCTTTTAATTTTATAATATTCCTGTTGTCTAAATATATTTATTACACTACACTTCATTGTATTGGCGATACTGATAATTTTTTTTATTTTAAGATGAGTACTTCTTTTTATTAGGCAAGTTAATAAAACGAATTATCTCTAATATGCTATATCATGTACTCTTATGCAGTTGTCATTTTATTATTTCTAAGGACTGTTATGCATATATATATATATTAAAATATCAATACAAATTTATCCTATCTGTATTAATGTCTTTTATTACGTTCATTAAAAATTGAATTTTAAAAAATTACAGGCATTCTCAAATTTAAATAAACAAAATAAGCCAGTTTGAGAGAGCATAAATCATAATTAAATATTCATATATCTAAAGGTAAGGACGTAATTTAAATTTTCTTTATTTGGAACAGTGGTCTTCAAACTGTGTTCCATAAAAACCAGAGTTATACCATGAGTTATACCCTGGGCTTCATATTGTATATCCAGGGGTTTCGTGAGTCAAAATAAAAAATAAAATCATTAATGCGTATGCAGAATGGATTCACGTTCTCTATCGAGTTTGTATGACCAGGAGTATCTTACATCGGATCACATTTCTTACGCTGTGTGTGTGGGGGGGGGGTGAGGTAAAAAAGAAATTCGTCTCTGGACGTCCGACCTTAAATAATTTCTTGCAACTTTTACTTCTTTCAATATGTGAGTTTGGGTATTTCTTTGAGAGATAAACTTAGGAAAGGGTTAGCCTCAACAAAAGTGATAAAAAGTACATTCGTGTTTTATGACATGTTTAAGGGTGAATGGGGAGGTAAAATTGATAGAAATACCCCTTTTCGAAGAAAATTGAGGAAAATGGTGTCCCTGAAAACTAGAGGCTGGATATTAAAGACAGAATAAGTCTTTAAAACTATTTATAAAATTCAAACAAGTTTTATGGGTACAGCATCAGCTTTGAATTTAAAAAAAGCTTTGCAGCAATATTTCATTTTTTTTTGTAAATATATAATATTTTATCCATTCTTTAAAACATAAACTATATCAATAAAAAATTTTTAATTTATTTCTATTTATTGAACTTAATAATAGATGAAATCTCCATAGTTACTAAAGTAATAAATGGAAAAAAAATTGTATTATAATTTTTTTTAAATAAAAGGATTGATATTTTAATATATATAAATAGAAATAATAATTTATGTTGCATAATTATTAAAAGTTATTAGCGGTACTTCTTAGTGATAAACTTTTAGAAAATCTGTTAATTAGGCTGTAAAACATATTTTTAGGAACCACTGGCTTTAAAAATATATTGATATACATACATCCAGAAACACACAACTTGACAATTCCATATTTGACAAAAAATGACATAATATATATTGCTATAAATTTCTACAGAAACATGTTAGACAAAGACACACAGAAATTTCTTTTTGAAACAAATACGATTAACATGGAATGAATTTCCTTTTTCAGGTACTGTACAAGATTACATACAACGCACATATTTTAAAACATTTGATTAACACATTTAATTTAATAAATTAATAATTTTTACTTTGCTTTCACATAATTTAATTCCATCACAGCTGATATGATTTAACCCTTCAGTACATGTTTAGGACGTAAAAGAAACGAGTTTTCCATGCATTTTAATGAAAGAAGGGAAAATGTTCCTTTTTTAATTAATATAATAAAGGTATTAATTGAAAATATCAAAAGAGATATACAGTTATCACTTGTTTATAACTAATCTTTGAAAAATTCTGATTTTAAAATATGTCACATCGAACTATGTTATTCATTAATATTTTTAATCCTTTACCGCAAAAAAGTTTAAAACAAGAAATGAATACAATTTGACTCTTTAAAAGAATTGATTGGAGTACAGGAAGTAACTGAACCAAAATTTAAGCATTCTGGTTTGTCAGAGAGCTTTGGTAGTCAATACGAAAATTTGTTAAAAATAAGTTTCAAAAATAAATGTCTAAACAGAAATTTTTTTAAAAAGTGTATATGATTTATAAATGACCTGGGAATAAATGTAAATAGTTTTAACCATTAATTATAAAAGCTTTTTATTTATAATTTTTTCAGCCCTTTAGCTAACAAAAATGTAAACGGCTGTCAAAATTAAATAGTGTTAAAATATTGAATATAATTTTTTTCCTTATATTTCCTTTTCAAATCACTTTTAAAGTGAAATGTGTTATTTTAATGTATTAAAAAATGCCAAGAAAAGCTAAATTTAAAAAGGCAAAAATAAAAAAAGAATATTTTATAAAAGCACATTTTTTTTTAAATCCGTGAATTATCATTAAAATGAAAAACGCATCGACAATCTTTTAAGATAAAATTAATCTTCAAACTCGGTTCCTTTCTAAGTGCATAAACCTTTTTCAATAAATGAAAATGTGAATATAATTAATTAAAAAATATAAGCACTACATAAAATGCATGCAAACATAAAAGGAGTATTTCTCACAGTTCAGAATGAACACAAAAACTGAGAAGCAGATTTAGGAACTATTTGTATACGTTTATAGATTTAATTTTAAATAAGAATTATTTAAATTTATCAAATGGATAATAACATTCTAAGACCAAGAGATGTCAATGATGGATAAATAACGCGGCATATTCCATTAAGAACTTTTCTAAAATTAGGCTTTAATCAGATATTTTTAGAGATACTTTTAATTAATTTAATAAAAAAAATATGTAACCAGATTACAAAACTAAAATTTACGATAGTTTAAGACTGTTGTTAGTACTAGGGATACTTTTGGCCATAATTAGTGTTTAAGATGGTTTTACAAAACATTTGTAGAACTAAACACTATATTTAAATAAAATCAGATACATTTTTCACTATAAATCAGAAATATTTTATTTTTAGTCTTTTACTTTTTCCTAATAATAAGGCTCCAAAAAGAGAAAAAAAATGCACATTTTTGCCTAATAGAAATATTCTCTTTCTATATGAATGCTGAATATAACATATTTTATATTTTTACCAAATACAGAAAGAAATTGTAGGCAGTTTTTTAGAAAAATATTTTTTATTAAATATTTATAATTTTTTTTCTTTTACAAATAAGATTCACTTCTCAACTGTATGCGTATATTTTGTACTTATGAAACTGCAATTTTGTTATGCGATAATTTTTATAAAAAATTTTTAAAATAATAATTATTCGAGATTTTTATATTACAATTCCTGTCATATTTTTTACTGACCTTAATTCCTATAATAATTAAGATTACGTGATAAATTTCGGTACGTTTAAAACTACATAGTTGATTGTTAATTTAGTTAGTTTATATGATAAATAACATTATTGTATGTTATACATGAGTGTGAAGAAAACAAATCAAATAAATGCAACAAGCTTTAATTTTAAAGGTGTACTGTTATTTTTTGGAACCTTCATATATATATATATATATATAATTACTTATGATTTATTTTTGAATTGCAAAAATATAATATGAGGGCCACTCTGAAATTTTTGAGATACTTCTAGGTTTTTAAAGTTATACTTAGAAAATTTTAGGAGTGTTCAAAGTAGTCTCTTCCAGCATCAATGCCTTTTTGTAGACGAATTTTCCACAGATTAAATGTCTCCAAACATTCTTTTATTGGAATTGATTAAAAAAAGCATTTATAGCCACATAAATCTCTTCTTCTGAATGAAAAAGACGTCAACGTATATTATTTTTAAGATTAAAGAATAATCAAAAGTCATACATAGAGAATAAGGTTGATGCTCAATCACTCTAATTTGTTTTTGCTTAAGAAAGTCACCTGTTAATCCGGCTGTATGGGAGGATGCATTGTCATGGTGAAGCATTAATCCCCTAACATTAACTTTGGAAAATTTCTGGAAGACATTTAGTGGTATATCATTTTGGTGTTACTGTCTGTTGTCCTTTCAAGTTGATGGCGTTGACCAATCCCGTGCTTCGGAAGAAAATGGCATGCTCAGCTTTTTTCATTGCTTGCTGTCTTTTCACCATTGTTGGCGTGCAATCATCTTTAAAGACCCATACTTTGCTTTCTTGATGTGTTGCAACGACAAAAAACGGCAGGTACGTTTCATCACCCTTTACAATTTTAGAAATTATGCGATGGCCACCATCATTTAGCAATATTTACTGATTTTGGCACGCTTCTCCTTTTGGTGCTCAGTTGGGTTACGGGGAACCCAACAGCAAAATAAATTTTCATTTCTAATTCTTCATGAATAATTTTGTATATGGCTGCGGATTTAATGTTAAGTTCTTTCTGTATCATTTGGTTGGTACAGCAATTATCATCCATTAACATTTTTTGTATGGTAGACACATTATCCGGGATTACTGCCGACCGCGACCTTTCTGTGTGTTTTTCAACCTGAAGAGAATTGTGACTATTGCAAAATTCTTTAAACTGTCTGAATACAGTATAACGATATGGAGATTCATCACCAAATGCTAGTTGTATCCGTTAAATGCATTCCTATAGATTTAATTCAGCTTTAAAATCATAGAAAATCATAGCGTGATGATGTTCTCGCGTCAACTCCTTTTTCTTTTCTGACTAAAATTTATTCTACGCTAAAAAACTTGAAGTAAGTCAGTAAAACGTCGTCAGCTGTATTAAAACACTTTGTATTTTCAAATTAAACTGTTAATTTCGTTTAGTAAAATTTCGATCGTGCCCATCTAAAAAATTAATGAGTTACCCTCGTATACACATATAATTAGATAAGAAGAACATTAACAATTTTATATTTTTAATATTTATATATATATATATATATACTTGAAAATTTCACCGGAGCCATGCTTTTGTCACGTAACAGGTTGTATAATCCTCTAAATTATTATTCCTCAATTTACATTCTTAACAACAAAATGATTTTATAAAACATAATATGGAAATGTTGTGTTTATATATACATATGATGAAAAGTTTGGACATTTTTAAGAAAATAAGTTTTTAAATGTCTTAAAAAACCAGAGGAACCTATTATTACAAAAATACGTAATTAAAAAGACTGAATAATGTGGCTTGTATGCAGAGCTTATTTATCTTGCCTTTAAAAGCTTAAATGTAAGGGGATTATATCAGATCTTATTTTGTTGAGCAGTATTATGTAGTGAAGGGTTAAACATAATTTTTTTTATAAACAAAATATTATGTTTTTTGATGAAGTTATGAAAGTACATGTATATGCTCCCAATTTTGAGATGAAGAAATGTTTGAAATATTAAAATACTTGGCCATGATGTTATTTAAAAATGATTTTTTTGGTTCTGATGCGTCTCCAACAGCAGGATATGTATTATGATCCAATACTTAAACTGGGCAACTTTGGAATAAACAGCTTGCTCTAAAAAAAGACGTTTTAATTAAAATATAAACTTTTTTACACAAAAATTTCATAACCTAGAAAGCTTAGAAATATATGATTACTTTGCCATACAACTGCCTATTTAAATCTAAGGAAACCAATTTATTGATAGCCCATCCACGTAATCAAATACTTATATCATCTAACTTCATCATACACTCGTAAAATCTAGTTTATTTATCTAAATAACAACACTAGAAGTTATGTATCATTTTAAAAGGTTTCCGATCTTCATTTCAATCTCATGTAATTTGACATTTAGTACTTCTATATGATATCAAAATTATTCTAAAATGCATTCGGTAATAGACATAATGAATATTAATAATGTGTATAAAATTGAGTTCTATAATTATTAAATAAATAGAGTTATAAAAGTTTATCTGGAACTAAACTATATTTATTCAGGATTTAAAAAAATACGGTGAATTAACAGTATTGGTCATTTTATCGTTTATTGTATCTGAGTGAGGGTAAATTAATAAAATTCAGTTGAGTTTCTCAATATTTAATGGTAAAACACATCCTAGTTATTTGGTTCATTATCTTGAAATGTAACTATAATCAAAGAGCCTTACCTTTTTCTTGGTTCCGTTCAAGTATTCTTTATACAATTCTGATCTTAAATACCTCGCGTAGCTGTCATTTTTCATCAGCAAATAAAGATGAGACTAATGGAGAATGAAAGTAAATTAGACACGCTTCATAATGAAGTATTTTTAATGTTATTTCAGATGAAGTAAAATGCTTTTATTTCTATATGAAATGCTGAGCATATTATAAAATGTCTTTGTAATTTTTTTTGCCTTCTGAAAGTAAGTTTGAGCTGAATTGCGTATTTAATTTACGAATATGAAATTTTGACTTTCCTGGATACTGAAAACATAACACGAAGAACATGAAGCAGCATACAATCTTCATTATCCTTTATATGTCCAATTTTCAAGAAAAATTAACAATATTAACATTTTTATGAACGCAATAGTCCTGTATTAATTTGCAGAAATATAATGCTCAACTATTATAACATAATAATTATTTTTACTAAAAAAAGTAAAAATTATTAATAATTTTAAAAAATTACGAGATACTATTTAAGAAATCATTATTTTATTAAATTTCTCAAATTTTACATTTGAAGTCTGCTATGTTACTTCGATTGGACTTAACCTTTAATAGGTATCATAACTTATAGTTATTTTTTATTTTTATTTTTTACAAATTTATAGTTTTGTACTTTAATACTGCTTATTTTATATTGGGTGAGTGCAAAAGCTATACCCGTTTTTATTTCCCACAAAGAACAAAAAATAAACGCAAAATGAAAATTATCCATGTTTGTCCATAATCTCCATTGCTATCTATGACATCTTGTTATCTTTCTGGTAGGTGATGAAATCCATGACGGTAAAATTCCAGCGGTTTTGAGTCAAAAATGTCTTGGATGGCAGTTTTCACAGCGTTAAAATCATAAAGATTTTATTACTGAAGGAATCGATCAACGCTCGAAATAGGTGATAGTCAGTTGGTGCCAATTCAGGGGAACAGGGAGGTTGTGTTAAAACCTCCAAACCAAAGCCCATTAACTTTTGGCAAGTGATGGCAGCGGCATGTGGTCTGACGTTATCGTAATGAAGGATAACACCGCGATGATTGATGAGACCTGGCCACTTTGCAATCAAAATCGAATGCAGTCTGTCTAATAGTAGACAGTAGAAGGCAGCATTGATGATTTGGTTGAGTGAAAAGATATCCCAGTGAATTATTCCCTGCACATCTCATCAACTTCTTGGGATGCAGTTCAGCTTTAGAAGTCGATGCAGATGGATCAGAAGAGCACCAGTCCTACGGCATTTCGTTACGATACTTAAACCACTTCTCATCTCCTGTCACAATTCGTGTCAAGAATGGGTCATTTTTTATCCCGGGAAAACAAAAAAACACAGATGATGTTTCGGTTATCACGTTGCTTAGCTGCCCCGTTATGTAGAATCTAACTATCCAACATTCTCGTAAAACTCAAGTTAATCAGCCGTCTTTTGACCGTTATCCGGTGTACGTTTGAAGTCTCCGCTAATTCTTGTTCTAATTCTAATTCGCCTTCTCTAACGTATGATGGCAGTCCACTCCAAGCCTGATTTTGGCAGCTTCTGTCTCTTTCCCTAAATTTATGAAACCATCGACAACATGTGCTTTCTCGTCTATTGCATCCTTCCCTGAAACTTGATAAACATTTCGACATGCTGCGGCTGCCGAAATCATTTTATTGAACTCGCATTACAAACAATGTCCCATTTGCTCTTTCTCGCTTTCCATGATACACCTTCTGAGATTTTTTTAGATAGTTAACTATATGAGATACACACAATGCTTTTATATGCTAAGCATTTTCATGTTTGATTGAAAGCCGATTTCGATCATCACAACGTCATGTATGACGTCAATTCCATTGGAAATTTGCATATCGAAAAACGGATAGAACTTTGGAACTCACCTGAGATTTCTAGGTAATTGGATTATTTTTGATGCACTTGACTTATGATGTTTTAGATATTTTAAAATAATTTTTAGTATTAATATATTTTACTTTTAACTGTCTTTTCCTCCCTAAATTTAATTTTAGCTGAGTAATATAGTAAATGTGTGAGAATAAAGTTAACGCTTTTAAACCAAGCTGTCTTAGTCTTAAGTTGAAGTATTTGCTAAGGCGGTACTGTAAATGTTTGATTTTGTTTTATACTGTCTTGCTGTTATTAATGCTTCATTGCTTTCTTAAGAGATTTATAATAATGTAATATAAAACATCCAACTCTTTTTTTGCACAATAGATACTTTTCTGAGGAAACCATGCAAAAAAAATATTGTGTAAAAAAATACATGTGACATATGGTAAATTTGGTGATATGCTTCACAACTAACACGTTTTAAAAATTTTGTAGGATAAAAACCTACTTACTAACAAGCGTGCACTTTTATTACGAACGGGATAAAAATTGCTATCATTAGTAGAAGTGTCACATATGACTAACACAGCTGTCGGTTTTGATTTAAATGAAAAAATGCATTATTAACGAACTCTGTTGATTTTTTTATTATTACAAGTGGCTGTTTCTTTGCTTCTGAAGTTGCTTATATAATTTCTTGATATCTGGCTACATAACATTTAAGATTTCGTTGATATTTTATGTTAAGATTATGAGTAAGAAAATATAGCTCCATACTTGTCGCAAAGTTCAATCCATCACGAATTAAATTAGGTGTTAATTCTGAGTTCGTCATTATCGACTTTGTTATTATCAGAAACCATCGTAAATTCAATCAAACCATCCTCATCTAAAGGATAAGAATCTCCAAATTTTTTAGGCTTCATACAACAACAAAAAATTCCCGTAAAAAATTGTTAAATTCGTGCAAAAAAAAAAAAAAAAAGTTCCACGTGAAAAAATTGTGTGTATATTTCTGATTATGTACAAATGATAATAAATGTTATAAAGTAATTTCTTTTGTATCCATTGATAAACCATTGCTTCGGAGATATCTTTTCTACTCAGATATTTGCTACGAAATATGGACGTCAATGAATACAGTCAATATTACGAAGATTTTCAAGAGCGAGGTATACGTACTGCAGCAGCATCAAACACCCATCTATCGGGAGTTTGTACATTTTTCTTTGTAAGTTCATAACTTTTGGAATCGATATTTACAGGTGTATTAGCATCAGCTTCCAAAAACTCACTGAAAATACATGAAGAAAAATTAATATCAAAAGAGTCAATATTATTAGATTATTAGAAAATAACTGTCACTTCAAAATATATTTCCATATATAAATAAAGTTACCAATTTTTTTTATATTAAGAAAACTTGTCTTTCGAATGCCTATAATTATCAGTATTTTAGCATTTATAGGACATTATCACTTTTTATTGGATTATAACTAAACAATTAAATGCTCTCAATTCCATTTTCTTACAGTTATATAATTGATAAAATTAAGTAGTATTAAATTTTTAATAGTTAATATTTAAGTATTTGACTAATTGCTTTATTATTTACTAAGAAACTGTGTGAATATATAAAATACTACTATATTTCTAATACATGAAGTAATTTATTTTTTTAAAAAATACTTTGTATTTAAAACAAATGTAATTTTCAAATTTAATGTTTGTATATAAAGGTTCAAATTTAAAAAAAAATCATTTCATAGCACAAAATATGCAGCATGTTAAGAAGAATTAAATATGCTAAGAGGAACATTTTTAATGCTACGTTGATATATGATTTGCATGTAGAGAAAGTGAAAAACCCTTAATATATGTTAACATTAAATGACCTCTATGGTCATTAAAAGAGGTTTGGACAACGACCACAGAAGGCTAAAAGTAAGAGTTTAAGGGGCATTCTACTGTTCTCACATTCTATATCTGCGCTTCAGGCGATCCTGAGAGGCAACTCTCAACTGACCCAGGATATAATTGCCCATATAAACAGAGTAGTGGCAGCCCAAAGAACTTGCAATTTGCAATGGTTACCTACCCACTGAGACATCTTCGGTAATGAACAGGACGATAACCTAGCCAAGGCGGACCGAAACTTCCGCCAACTTTCCATTAACCTTTCCCTTACCGATGCTGTTGCAAAAGCCAGTCTTACTCTCCTTCCATCCAGTTAAGAAGCACTTTATTCAAGAACTTAATTTTAACCAAGTAGTTTCAAACACCATTTAGCCAGATTACTTTCAAGACACTTAAAAATGATGGAAATGCTCCCTGATGTCCAAAGAAGTTGCAATACTTGTCCTCACTGTCTTAACATTCAACTTTCTCTTAATCATATTTTTAATTGTCCATCTATATTGGCTAATCTCTGCAGCATAGATCTAAAAACCCCTCACAGACCATTTACTGCTTTGTTAGCCAAAGGTCTTCGACATTGCAACTGTCGTTTTGGATGCCTTCGGCGCCATTTGATTTATTTGCACTACTTGGACAAAACAACAACAAAGAATACCTCACTTATTTCAAATAACAATAAATAGAGATGCTTATTTGTATATTAAATTTAAGATTACATTGTTTAGAGAATTCAAACTATTCGAAGTATCAAAATATAACTATGTGATTAATTTCTTGAAATATATAGCAGTTTAAATATTTTTCCAATAAAAATAGGTATAAAATTTCACCTCCATAAAGTCATAGCAATCTTATACTTATAATAACCAAATTTACTTCCAAATTTCTTGTACTTTGAGATCAACTTCAGAGGCGTGCACTTGTTTCAGTTCTTGCACAGCATCATAGAATCTACAATACATAAAAATGTAATTAATAATTTAAATATATTGGTATTAAATTAAAAAGAAACTTCAGTAATTTGAATTTTTAGTTTACATATTATACACATAGGGGTCGAATAGGTGTAGTGTGTGTAGCAACTCACGAAACATATTCATCTAACTGCAGTTAAGTATGGGAATCTTTTTAAGAATTACAAATCAATACTACTATTTAACTATTCATTGTTGTATTCAAAAAATAACTAAATAACATTTATATACCTTTTATGTAGAAAAGTATCGAAGTCACAAATCAATTGTACCTAAAAATTAGACTATCAAACTACCGTGGGCGAAGTATTACTATCATAACCTTAGTACCTACCAATGTCCAATTCAAGCTACAGACACATTACTTTATTAAAATAATAGTCATTTATTTATCCATGATGATGGGTCTGCCGCATCTTTAATAGAACAGTTCCAAATTCCATATGGAAAGGGATAAGTAATTTAGAAGTACGAGTCACGTATATTTCTCTACATCTGATGATGGCTCAAAATTCACAGATTAGACGTCAATTAACATCGTATAGATGCAGAATGATATTAATTGATTTAAACTAGTATGAATGTTCTCATACTGATAGTAATTTTAATTAATGGCTTATTTGCTTGACGTTATACTGGAAGCATCACAAGAAAGAAATGTTTAAGGTATCCGACTACCCTAAAATTGTAAATTTTGCCAAAAATACCCAATTTTTTATGATTTTATTTTATAGGCCATCTTATTAGCTTTATAAAAATACCACTTTTATTACTTTCCGTTCACCAGAACAAAAACTACAAACGTTTTAGTAAAAGCAGATGCCATTATTCTAGGCAAGATGTCATACTTTAAAACGCGTTTTACTCGAAATGAGTTTTTTTCGAAAATGCTCAAACGGGGCCAGCGATTGCTAAAAAAGTTTTGAAAATAGTTAGCTAAAATTTTTTGAGTATGTTTTGTTTAGTAGTAGAAGTATTTTAACCTTCAGATTTATCAAACACTGTTTTATTACAAAATTTACAGTCGCTTATGTGAATATAATCACAGTGTTTATATGAAAATGCTTACAAAAATAAAAATAAAGTGCTCTAGTTTTGGTAAAAATTAAAATATCTCTTACCCTGAAGGTCATTTCTAAAGTGAATAACATAGCAACTCATCAGAATTGAAAAATTGTTCACAAACTTTTGGTGCAAAAGGGGCCGCGTTTAGTAATTTTTTGTAAATTTTTACCAGTTTTTTCCCTTTTAGTAATAACAATTTCGTTTTCCCTTCTTAATTTTAGCATATTTTTCTTAAAATGTACTAAGCAAATCTAAAAACAACAACAAAAAATCCCCATATCTCAATATTTTCTAAAAAAAGTGATCGCAAGTAGTTGGATACCTTAAACTCGTAATTTTGAGTAAGGGTTCAATGAAAAGGTCGATATCAGAGCGAATACCAAGCTCCTAATGCTTACACTATTCCTATATGAGGACTTCAGTCCTGGAAAACATGGCATACTTTTAGAGAGACAGCATCCGAATAGGATTCTCTTTTGTTATGACTATATTATTTTGTCAACCACGTCGCCATTGCTTTCTGCAGAATATCAATATGTACAGAATATAATATATGAAAATAAAATTTTACAAGCGATGCTTTCAATAGCTTCATTACATTGTCTTTGAAATCTGTCAAAAAATACAAATCATTTTTAATAATTGTTTGCATTAAAATCGGATATAAGTCGTTTGGCTTGTAAAAGCCATAAACAATTCTACAAAAGAAATATCTAAATTCTGTCTGTCTATCTATTTATATATCTCTCGTTTTATAAATCATTTTTATGTCTTCCATTGATATATCTATCATTATTTTCTAACAAGCTTCATGGAAACAAAAATGAAATTCTAGCATTTTAATGAAGATAGTTTTGAATAAACTCTTTTCAGACTCGTTTTCTGTGCATCTCATTTTATTCAAACAATTCTAATCATTACGATTCACATTGAGATTGTTATACGATTTACAGACTTTTCTGAAATAAATTGCTTTTATACAAGAAACTTTATTTGAGAATAGCATGTTATTCTTGAGGAATAGTCATTAAAGAGAAAAACTTAAGAGAGAAGTGGATATTTATATCGAGTATTGCGGAGACATTTTATAAATAACATCGTATATCCGTATTTTCTTTTCGTGTTATTTTTAAAATACAATGGAAAGTCTATTTCGGAGCCCTGCCTCGAAGGGGGCCCCCACCGGGTCTCTTTCAAAAAACGTTTTTTTTCTGCATTTTTCGCCATTAAATCCTAAACTGGAGCATCTACGGACTCCGTTCTCGTATGGCTCGAAAGGCCCGGTCGTGGGGATCCCGAAAATATTTTTTTAGACACAGGCTCCTCTGGGGGCCCCGTCGGGGAGGGGGCCTCGCAATAACTCGCAATCTTGCAATTTTTGTAGATTACAATTTGCTCTCAATCTAGCAAAGTTATAGTTTTTGTTTTTCATTGTTTTTCTTCTAAAATTAACTGCAAGACTTTTTTAAACACTTGTACGTTGCTATACAGAAATTTTTATACACGATGTAGCAGTAAAATCCCCTTTTACACTTATTAAAAATAAACTATATTATAAAAGGAATAACGTATGTTTTAATACACACTGGTGTCCAAAAGTTAAGCATAAATCGTAAAATGCGAAAAACATAGAGTAAATATTCGTAAAATTATTCCAAATTTCTTGCGGATATTAATTGGGTGAAGAAGAAATATTGGGTTTATGCAAAACTTTTTAGTCGATTACGTCCTGCGTGAAACACCGGCGCATGTCGGAACGCGGAGAAACTGATTCCCGCAGCATAGGCAGTTCAGACAAGTGTCGTGCAGCTGCTGTATGAAGGAACGTTGTTAATCTACAAACAAGGTCAATGATTGCACAAAGATGGCAATTGGACATGTTTACGAAAGGAAGAATCATTGGAATGCTGGAATCCTCACGATCACAAACCGAAGTGTCTCGAATTCTAAATGTGGACCAGTCTGTGATCTCAAGACTGTGGCAGAGGTTTCAAAGAACGGGAGATGTTACCCGACAAGCAGTATCAGGTCGACCAAGCGTCACAACCCCTTGCCAAGACCGATATCTGGTAATAAGTGAGCGGAGTCAGAGGGGCAGTACTGCCAGAGCACTGGGTTTGGCGCTCACAGTTGCCACATGATACTAATTTCGAGACAAACTGTTTACAGGAGACTCAATCATGCTGGCCTGTATGCCAGAAGACCAGCAGTTTGCATTCCCCTCACGTCTGCGTATAAACGCGCTCGTTTGAACTGGAGTTTGAAATATCAACATTGGAGTGTGGGAGAGGGGGCCAATGTGATGTTCAGTGACGAGTCCCGGTTTAGTCTGAGTAGTGATTCTCGGCGGGTAACTATATGGAGAGAATGCGGAACACGTTTTGAACCAAGAAACATAACGGAAAGAAAGCATTTTCCATCAAGGGGAGTAATGGTATGGACAGGCATCATCATGGACGGCCGCACAGACCTCCATTTCTTTAACACGGGGTCTGTGACTGCTCAAAGATACAGAGACGAAGTTCTTGAGCATTATGTTCGCTTGTTTCGAGGTGCTGATGGCCCTGACTTCATATTCATGGATGATAATGCGCCATGTCACTTAGCGGTGCTGATTGATGACTTCCTTGAAACGGAAAAGTTCCAGCGCATGTTGTGGCCTGCGAACTCCCCTAACTTAAATCCTATCGAGCATGTGTGGGATATGCTCGGGAGACAAATTGCAGCCCTTTCGCAGCCCCAAGCTCCGCTACAGAATTGAAGAGAGCTCTCCAATAAGCTTGGAACCGTTTGAGCCCACAACTCATTCATCATCTCATAGCAAGTATGGTAAATTGCTGTGCAGCGTGCGTGGCTGTCAGAGAGGTGATCACACACCTTATTAAACTGCAGCATCAGTATTTTATTATTTTTTTTTCATTTTTTCTTTAAAGGGTGAATCCTTGCTATGCTCAGTTTTCTTTCAAACTGCTACTTTTGATAATAAAATTAATCATTATCATTCTTTTGATTTGTTTCCTTATTTTATAATCGTTTTACACTCACATATCACGTTTCCCACCATTCTATTTTACAGTTCCTTCTTTATTCACATAATTATCAATTATGCTTAACTTTTGGACACCAGTGTAATTCTTAAGAAATGTTTTGAAAAGTATTTAATAATTCTCCCAGTTGTGTAAGTATCTTAATAAAAAAGACAAATTAACGATACATATAAACAAAATATCTTTCGCATGTGGATAGTCGATGACAGTGAAACAATCACACATATTGTTTAATCAAGTTCCAAGCCTAGTTTATTATCTTTTAAAATATCTATAATGTATGAAAATGGAATTTTAAATTTTTTATTGAACAATAATGAGCAAATATATGTTATACGGTAAAACCTAATCAATCATTTTATAGCGATGTGTGTTTTTCACCTGGATTTTGCCTTAACCTACTTTAAATTTTCGGCTGAAAACTCCTTATCCAAGAACCTATAAAATTGTTCTTTTCCGGCAGGATCTTTCAGAAGTTCTTGTAAAGAGAATGCCCATCTTTTAACCCTTCTAGCGCTGACCTCTTTACTGTAGAAAAAGAAAGAAAGAAAAGAAATATAAACAATAGTATTATCTACTTAATTTGGTATACACAAAATAAAGAGGTGTCTCTGTCCAATGTACAAATTATACAACTGTCCATATTCATTGCTCAAATTTTAAAGCTGTAATTTAGCTGTATTACGTAGTTATGAAGTATTCGTAGCCAAAAATAAATTTATTAAAAAATATCCTGGCGCCATTTGCTGCAGCTTATATTAACTACGTTAAAAATATTTATTACTGCATCTCAAATATATATATATATATATACAATACAAAAATAAACAAAAAATAGTTATATACCTAAGATAACTATAGTCATGATAGAAAACAGATTTAGCCACAGAAATACTAGAGCAAACTCCTAGCCTTAGGAAGCAAGAATGCAGGTTTAAACAATGTTTTTCGGCCAGCCAACCTTCACCTGAATTTGCCAATACTCTGGGCCATAGGGAAAGCAATAAATTTCTACAGAAGTTTAACTATCATTATAGATAAAACCATAATCTATTAATGTAAAACGATAATATTATAGCCTGTAATAATTACTAAAATATTTAAAATCAAAGTTAAACTATTAGATAAAGACTTACCACGTGACTCATATTCCCCGGCTATGGACAATAACAGTATCGCATGAAATTATTAATTTTTTATAAAATAGCATTGATACTATATATACACATTAAAAAAATCTCTGTATTTTATTTTAAAATTTATAGAAAATAAAAGTACCACCCAGATGTATACAATTAATTTTTAAGCAAATATAATATTGTTAATTTACTTAGCTAGAGGCGCCATCTATCTATAAACTGTACAACTAATAATTTTTTTATTTAACTGTTAGGTAACTTTTTATAAATTTAGGAGGGTATCTAAGTTCCATGCAATGTTTAATAAAGTTATTAAGATTGAAATATATATTAAATTTATCACTAACTAATACGTTATTACGATAAATATAATTGAAATTAATATTTCTATAAATTGATATAGAAAGGTTGGACTTCCAGTAAGGCACTTTAAGAATGTTAAAATTAAAATCATCTCTTTTTCATAAATATTGCTATGTAATTTATAGTCCTTTATACACAATGATACATCCAAGTAATTAGTTTTAGCTGGATTACTATTAATTTTAATTAGCTTTAAATATTAGGGATAAAAATTAATAATGGTGTTAAAATTATTATTTTTACCAAAAATAATTAGGTCATCTATGTATCTAAATATGTAATAATCATTATTATTAATATAATTATTTTCACAAAAGTCGTGTAAATATAAATAAGCCAAACTATTGCTAACAGGGCCACCTTGAGGCAAACCTTTGGTTTGTTTGTACAGAGAACCATTAAAATTAATGTAGTTTTCTTTTAATACTAAATTTATTAGAGTTCTAAATTTTTGTAAATTAATATTAAGGTTTTAATTTGTATGATTATCTAAAATTACCCTAATTATATCATTATATTAATGGAATTAAAAAGATCTTCAAAGTCCTAACTATGAACTGAATAAATATTTTTATTTTTAAAAAAATCTATAATTTCTTTACTATTTTTAATTATAGCTTTATTACATTGCTTATTGATGAATTCTTGTATAATATTATGCAGCATTTTACCTGCAGCAGTGATATAAGTTTTAAAACTATTTGTTACTGTTCTAAATTTAACAGGATTTTTATGAAATTTTAGGTGTTAAAAATATATATGGTAACTTATACTTATGAATGGAAACATCCAATTTTCTCTATATATATATATATAATTTAAATACAGTAAATATTAAAATTGCTGCTAGATTGTATGGCATTCAATTTTCAAATTTCCAGAGTTAAATATTGAAATCTACAAAAGAAGGTAGAAGGAACTGCTTGCGAGGGCTTTTGGCATGTCCTTCGTAGTTTGGAACTATTTTCTAGTGTCGAGGACGTCTGAGCTAGTGCTACTCTAACCCTCTATAGATTTAGCTTGCATTAGCCCCTCTACACGGCAAATATTCAGTAGTACTGGAGCTGGATTGCAGGAGACACTAGCCAAAAATAGTGACCATAACCACGAGGCTACCGCTACCACACAAAAGAAAAGAAAATAGAAATTCAGTCACGCAGCGAACAACCTGAAAACTCATTAGGTAAATAGCGAAATAAAAATACGAAAATGTTTGAAATATTTACAAAAAATATTTTGCTTTTTAGTAATTTTAGAGTTTGTTCCTAAATTCTTTTTTGAATGTTATCACATATTAATTTGTGTCTTATTATTTTAGGACAATTATGTTTTTGGAATAATTGAAGTATTAAATGAAAAGATCATAGTGCGAATTATAAATAAGAGAAAATTTGAAATATTTACAGGAAATATTTGGCCAAATTCTCTTTCAGTAGATTTTTATTTTAAAACATTATACATCATAAAAATATCAAAATTATAACATGTAAAAATGATTATTTGCGTAAAACATTTGACACATCACTCAAGACATCTGCTATAGAAATACATAATTTGTGCTACAATAAATTCATATTAATATTATATAAGTACGTACACTTTCTAACACAGAAAGCACGCATTAAAAAAAAGTGTTAGTGGAATTGAACGAAAATCCGCAAACATGATATACACGTATTAAAAATGAATTGCTAACATACGAATTGAACATATATATCATACGAATATCATTCTTATTAAGAAAGTGCAGCTACAACAGAAAAAATTCAATACTGTGTTTGCCTATGTCTCTGGGCCTGATAACAATGCTCAGTTATCAGACCCAGAGATATAGCCTTCACCTGTATTTGCCAATACTCTGGGCCACAGGGAAAGTAAGGAACATCAAGAGAAGTTTAACTATTACAAGTAAAACCGCAATCTATCAATATAAAAAGATAAAATTATATCCTATAAAATTTACTAGTATATGTTAAAATCAATGCAAAGAAAAAAAAAAGCTAGATGAAAAAATTTACTGCATGAGTACAGCAACAATCGTTTCTCCTGCGCGATAGAAATGAGTATATCAGTAACGCATAAAATTAGTAAATTATGATAAAATGACATTAAGCCTATATATAAACTCTAAATATTGTTTTAAAACTTATAGAAAAGAAACGAACAACCCTGACATACGCAATTAATTTTTTAAAAATATATTATTATTAATTTATTTAGCTTGTGGCACCATCTATCGATTAATTGCACAACTAATTAAAGATCCTATTGTTATTAAATATTGTTATTTCACTATTAGAAATATATCTGTAAAGAAAATTAGCAGGGTATTCATGTTCAATACAATATTTAATAAAATTATTAAAATTTAAATAAATAATTTTTATCACTAACTAATATATTATCACGATAAATATAGTTTAAAATAATATTTTTATATATAGATATTGATAAATTCGATTTCCAGTATGGCACTTTAAGAATGTTTTAAATTAAAATCATCTCTTTTATCATAAATACTACTATGTAATTTATAATCCTTAATATACACTGAAACATCCAAGTAATTAGTTTTAAAAGGATTACTATTAATTTAAACTAAGTTTAAATAATTGGGATAGAAAGTAATATTGGGGTTAATATTATTATTTTTTCCAAAAATAATTAGATCATCTATATATCTAAAATGCAATAATCATTATTAATAATATATTTATATTCGTATAAGTGTAATTATAAATTAGTCAAACTATTGCTAACAGGACCACCTCGAGGCCCTATATATATATATGGTGAGTTTGAGAGGTGACCTTGAACTTGTTTTCTTATTACTGATGACCATGTCTAAGTTATTGGTGTAACTGTAGTCACAGTGGTTAATTAGACATTCTCCTTCAGGAAGGTAATCCATTTTTATTTCATTTAGACACTAAATTACGACACACACAAGCAAAAAAAAAAAGATGATTAACACAAGTGATATACAAAACAGTAACTGTAAGTTCCAATACTTACATAACTTCCATGGACGGCTCTTGTGATTGGTGGACAGCGGTCGTATGAAATGGCTTGTATAATAATTACTCTAAATTCACTGACTACATAATTTTCAAATGTTTAAAATTACGTTTAACTCCCGTTAGGTGGATTGCGAACAAATAATTATTTACGTGAAATCCTGGAGGGTCAGGACTATTACAAGTTAAAAAAAGAAACCCTCAAGAGAAATTTAAAGTGAGAATCTAAATATATATATATATCCATGTGTTCTGATTAAACACTGGTGCTAACAAATTTTCAATTAGGAGTATTTCCTCTTTATTTTTTTATTGATAATTTACAGAAATATTTGACAAATATAATATCAGACATATTTTAATGAAATCCGGTAAGTTAATCGATTGATATATTAACAAAAATTTCTTGTAACTGTTATGGTGTACACGCATGATTGTGTGTATCACTCAATAATATGCAAGAATACCTAACAAGATGAAAGAAATATGGTTCTCTCTATTAGTTAATCTTTCACTATGGTAATTTATACTAGACATAAGATATCTTAGAAGTTTCTCGGGAACTTGAATCCACATGCTCCTTCAACCTTCTCTTTAGGGCTTCGATGGTTAGGGGACATGAAAAGCAAATTGAAATTGCGATTTAAAGAACACTTGAAATTTGCTTTATGCTGTTGAAATCTAAAGATTTGACTGGTTAATCAATTTAAGGACTATGTTCCCTTTTCTAAGATTGATGGGAAACTCATATACAGGAGTATTAAGATCTATGAAGATAAAATGAAGAACAACTGCATCCTTGTATGTGTTTGAATGGGCTAATATTGAGATTCTAGATCTATTTCTTTTTCTTAATAGCAGCCACTGAGTTCCGTAAGACAATGAGGTTATACGCTGTCTGTGTAGACCAGCAAATTTCTGCTTCCTTCTGGATGAAGATATGCCAAGAATTAGTAATTGAATTTAATCGGGGCTACTTACAGAGGAAATAATGGTCAACCGATACTTTTAAGTTCATTTCAGCTCTCTCTACACTATCCTGAATGGATTTGATGTTCAGTACTGAGTGAGGCACATGTTGATTAAAAAAAAAATACAGACTCTACTCATTTCATACCACAGTGACTTTGTTTCAGGTGGTCACATAGCGCTCATGAGAGTTGAGAAACTGTTGTATCCTTGTTAAGCCTCCATATAATGAAAAAATATCAGCTTTCATTCGTCATCTTGAGGCTTGGATGAATAATATTTCAGTTTTATATCTACGGAGATCTATTACTATTCTAAAATACGCCTACAAGCTTATTAAAATACATCTTCTAATACATTAAATAATCTACATCCATTGCAATTCAAAAATGTCTCAGTTTAAGTCTCACAACAATTTATCATTCAGTTATGCAATCGCTGGATTATTGTAATTCATTAGTTTGCTTTCGAATTTTACCAAAATTTTGCAAAACAACGTGCGGAGCGAGAAACTTATCACGTATGTGAACAAGAAAATTTTCCCTAAATAAACAAAATACAAGTTCATGTAAACTTACGTAAAAAATTTACACCTATCTTTACTTGGGAGCTTTAGTTTTTCCATCAATCGGATACTTTTCGAGAAACTCAATGAAACATTCAAATTGCCCCTTAATTGTTATAAGTACTTTATATATTATTTATATTAAGAGTTATTTTTTAATTTCTTCTTAGAAGCGAGCGTTTCATTATTATTAAGATGAACTTTAAAAGATGTAAAAATTTAACGATTTTATTCTTCGTGATAAATGTTCGGAAAGAACAACCAGGCAAACAAAACCAGAGAAGTAAAATATATCATTTTGAAATCTCCCATAAAACTGAATTATGTAGAATCTACATTATCATGGAAACCCTTTGCCATTAAATGTATGAAACATCTTTTGTATGATCTCATATCCTTAAAAAATCAACATCTATTTTTAAAAAAAATTTATTTATGAAAATCGTAAATGATTTTTAAAGAAAGAACAATAATTTTTAATATATATTAGGTATTCCAATGTATATAGAATGTGGATCAATATTCAAATCATATTATGTTTTATTTCATATTTATTGTAATTAAAATGAACAATCAAATCAATGCTTTCTTAAATTGTATTTACAAATACAAAATTATATTTAATAAGGTATAACAATGTAAAAGTTACTAAATATTACTAGCCGGTTTTCTCTGTAAGAAAATTTCCCCTGTAAGTTTTATCAAAAATACAATTAAAATACAACTATACATTCTAATCAAATTTGAAATTTTCAATATAAAATGTAAAGTTTTGACAAAAAAATTATAAGAATTTGGGATATTTTTCAAAAAAACGGTTTCATACAGAAAATTAATTTCTGAAAGCTTTTCTGGATTTATACGATATATGGTATATATCTATGATAACAAGACAAATCAAGAAAGAAAATAAGGAAATGATTTTCTTCCTATTTCGAACAAATGTTTCTCTACCTTTTAGGAATTAAATTTCACTCTTGAGGAAAAGAACTAAAAAAATATAATAAAAAATAAAAGCTAAACACTTACGAAAAAAATTATAGGATCTCAGATTAAACCTTTTCTCATGTTCCCTGATTCACGTATATGAATGTGTGTTTCTGCTTTCTGCAAAGCAGGGGTTTCAAATTCGCGGGATGCATGCGGCTCACAAGGAGCCTTTTTGTGGCCCGGTCAATATACACTCATGTCATTAAACTAAGCATAATGCAGGTTCAGAGAAAGAAAGAGTCAGAAGCAAAACAAATGTTTCTTATTTGTAAAGCTTTTTTATTAAACAAAACATAAAGAGCAAAAAAGATGCGATTTGTTTGATATCATTAATAAAAATTGTGGTTAATGCTACCTGGAGCAAGTTACAAAAAAAAAAAATCACTGTTTCCGTAAAACAATATTATTTGCTTGGTATGATGGTTAATACATAGTATATTTCGCAGACGATACAAAACAGTCCGTACAACGCCTAATCATGTTGAGTATCAAATTATCAATCTGATCTTGGGGAATATTACACCACTCATCAAGCAAGGATGTCCGAAATTCTGGGACATATAACAGGTGGTTGACGGGATGCAACTCGTTATTACTTAATCGATACTTACTACGTCCACTACGTCGATACTTACACTACCACCATATTAGAATCGTTGCCGAAGCTTGGAGGCGACACTCTGGGCAATTCCAAGTTCCTCGGATTCTTCCAGCTAGATATTCAGACAGCCGATAATTCTACCACGTAAAAAATCATCCAAATAAGAGATCCGCGTGACTCTGAATTATCCCTAATTTAACGACATGAGTGTATTATAAATACAATTATTACAATAATATATAAAATATCAAAATTTCTCCCAAAGTAGGAAAAATAGTAGCATAGAGAAGATGTCAAGTGCCAAGACGTAGATATTAAATTTTTTTTGATACTTAAGGGTAGTCGAGTACATTTATTATAATGTGTTATTCGAAATAAGTTTACGTTTCTATCCATTTGGACTCTCTTTGCGGCCCACCTTAAGTTAAACCTTATTTATTTGGCCTTAGTCATTCTTTGTGTTTGACACCCTTGTTGTAAAGTATTGAATTAATTTAAGTTTTTCTCATGCCCAATCTTTAGGAGGATTTTACATAAATCGTCTTTGAATATGCAAATTTCATTAAATGTTTAAATGAAAATACACATATGTGCCCAAATGTATAAAAATGCCTAATATATAATATATAAGACACTGACGTTTGTTTTTCCATGTCCCATGCTTCTGTGCTGTCGGATATCCATGGGTTGGAATGTTCAGGAGGTGTAAGGAATGCATCATATTCCGTATATTGCTCGTAGAAATTAATAAACCTGGAAACAGAATTGACAGAATAAGAATTAATTTACATAAGAAAGATATTATTCATGATATTGTGAGTTGATTGCTATTCATTCGAACAGAGACTTAGAGAAATCAATTTGAGTTTACGATCCGTGTGACCTTTATTCAGATCACTCGGATTGCGTAGAATCTTGGATTAGATTGCTTACGGGGTAGTATTTCAGTTTCCATTGACGTTTATGTAGATCATTTAATGAGGAATGTGGGAGGATGTAACTTCAATAACGTCAAGAAATTAGTGTGAATTTAGAAGGAAACATCCTGTGTAATGTAATGGGTAAATATTTCTGTTCAGTCATTTGATGGTTTAAAAAAAGGACATATTGGTATTATTTAATTCGGCGCTTCTCAAACTTTCAGTATTTGCGACCAATATTGAATCATAATTTTCATCGCACTCTCTCCCCCCATCCATACAATAACAATTTATTGAGTTATATAGTACTATACTTTGACGCTAAAGCTATAAAGTTGTTATAAAGCTATTTAACTTCGTAAGTGTCACCGGCGTATATAAATGTCTCGCTCAGCCAGTGTGGAAATTGCCCTGGACGTATATATACGTCTTTCCGAAATACGATCTTTCCTGTTCACTGTTGTCCATAAAATTATTCCGAATTCTTAGGAATTCAATAAAACGACCTTGACAGTGCGTACGAAGGATTTACTTATTTTAGAGCACATAATTGCTTATTTATTCTTTTTCTTCCCTCCCCCAATACATCCCATACGCATGCCTTGTTGGAAAACGGTGGCATTGGGGAGAGAATTGCGTAACTTTTAATCGAGACAGTCAAGGGATTATTAAAAGCCTTACAAATTATCACGATAAGTGTTATCTTTTGAAAATAATTTTGTATATGACAAGATCATGTGGTCATTGGTAATTATTTAACTTGTTCTTAACTTAGAATTGCTAAATTAATTATCAAATACCTTGTGCAGTACTGATGCATTTATAAGTGTATTATATCAGTATACATTTGTATTCTATTTTTTATTATGTAAAAATGTATTTTGTTTACTTTCAGTAAATTAATTTTTTAAATAATGTTTTGTTTTTGTCTTTTCAATATGTTCGCGCCCCCTCAAAAATTATCATGCCTCATTACGGGGTCGCACTCCAAAGTTTCAGAAACGCTGATTTAAATGCATTCAAACAAAAGGTAACAGGTAAGAGTAGTAAATAAATGAACAAGCCAGAGAAAGTGATTGCTTAAATGAATTAGATAAATTATTGTTTTTGAAGAAAATTAGTGATCTTCAGTAATAAAAAACAATTCTACTGAAATTTTGTTCGTACCATATGAATTATAATAGGAATTTCATTTCAATCAATTTTACGCATCATTCAGAATTATGGGGTTATCCACTGTAGTAGCTTATTTTTAAACTCTAAATTCGTTAATTTGATGGTCAGCTAAAGTGTAATTATTGCTAGTTGAATGGAATTACAAAAATGAGGACGTTCTTGAGTAATCTTGATGTTTCTCTAAAGTATTATTTTAATAAACAGTCAACCAATCAAATAATTTGATGATGAAATAAAACTTTTTAGTTCTTGCGTTTCAGCGAATACTCTTTTTTTATATATGTGGTGATTTATTTAGCTTAGTTTATGCTTATGTATATCATTAAAACCGATTTATAAAAGATAGAGTTACGAAGAGGGGACTGAATCTTTTATTTTCGAATATTTAATCTTTTTTTTTGTTCCGTTTCTGTGTGTGAGCAACAACCACAACAACAAACATTATACATTGTATTTGTTTTCTCTGAATTCATCGAATACAGAATTTCTTTTTTAAAAATGAAGTACTGCACTTTAATTAAATTGTGTCATTATAAAGATATAATTATAATCATTGTTTCGTTAAAAATGCTTGATGAAACAAACATTAAAACAGTATTTTTATAATGATACTATATGATCTCAATAATTCACTTTAATTTGAAAGACGATCCATAATAAATATAATGGTTTATAATGTTTGCTTTGAATGCTTATTACAAAATGTGTTCTTTTTCCTAAGAAAAAAAAACGAAAAGAAAATAATAATACATTGTTTTAGTTCAAGCAAAATCGTTAATTTATTTAATTTTAAATTGTAGTTTTGATTACATTTAGATCATAAAATTTCATAAAAGCAGAAAAAAAATTGAAGTTAGTTTTTGAAACTTTTTAATTTTTTAATATTTAAAAATGTGCTATATTTTAAAGGTAAATTAAATTTACTTTAAAAAATTATCAGATGATTTGCTAGTCAGGTGATTTGCTCAATTAAGACAGAATTGTTTAATTTTGTGTGAGCTTAGTAGAAATGAAGTTTGGTTGAAAAGATATATGCTTGAATATTCAGTTTATTTTAATATCTTATAGTTACATATACGTTTTTTCTCGTTAAAACCTTTATAGAAATTATTATGGTTCATATCATGTACAGAATTTAACCTTAGAAGTATTTACACAAAAAAGTGTAATTGTATATAATATTTAAAAAATATGAACTAGTAATAGAATACTTCTAGACAAGATGCATTGTTATTTCATTGTGTAGCAGTAAAAAATACATGCAAATATCTTTTTTTTTTCAAAAATTTGACAGTTCTTTATTATGTAAAAAGGTATAAAATATTAAAATTCAATCCATATCTCGATTGCAATAAATGTCTTGATTTGTTAGAAACTCCATCGAAAAAGATATTCAAAGTTGCTAAGCACACAAAGAACTAGTATTACTTCGCATATCTCTTTCATACTTTTATTATTAACTTATTATTGATTCTTAAGTATTTTTTTCATACTCTCAGATGTATTTTATCATTTTCTTAAGAGAAGACAAACTCAAATGAATAGAAAATTTAATATTAGCTCTATTGCGAAAAGTAAGGACAACCCAATGCAACATATATACTGCAATTAACATGGTATTTACGCTATCTTTTAACATTTTAACCATAAATAAAAGTAATATAAAAAAAAGCTGAGAATTTCTTCTTAATTTTTCTCTAATGGGCTACATATTCGCAACCAAGCCTTTAAAGACACGGTAACTCACCAAATGTGAGAGCCTCCTAGCGGAAGTTATCGTTATCAAATGTTGACGCTAGAATTTATTCAATTCAAGCTCTCGTTGAATGACAAATATGGACGAGTTCTACTTTGTAAACAACAACATTGAGTGGAACCCTCACTTACTTCTGGTGTAATGTTAATATATGGGAAAACATCGAAATTCAACTGAGTTTTTGAAACTTTTAATGCAAGTTTTTGAAACTTTTTTTGCTCTATATGGATAGAAGATGATCTGTAGATTTCAGATTCAGGACTTTATAGTATTTATTTCAGTATCTTTTCTAAAATGCCTTGTTAATTTTTTAGCTCAAAGCAATGAAGATTTTGCATTGACCTGAAGAAGAAAAGGGTACTAATGATTGTAGCGCCCCCATAGTAAGCTTTACAGTAGAACTTGTCCATTGACGCGATTTAATTTTGCCGAGAGTAACAAAGCCAATTTGACATTACGTGCCACATAATCATATGATATGGGTTTCTACGATTTTCGCATTTACAAAATCTGTCGATTACAACAGGACATTTTTAATGTTTGAAATCTATTAAACAGCTATTTAAAAATTAAATAAGCATTAAAAAGTACAATTTGTTTCAAAGTGTAACCAAATGATGTAATGAAAATAGAACTTACGATTCACCAACTTTGGACGTTTTGACATTCCCTCTGTCAATTTTGTTTTTTAAAGCTCTGATCTAGGGAATGAGAAAAAAATGATATTTAGTCTGACTCATATACTGTATTTTTAACATAATTTAGAAATAAATAAATAAATAGTTTTAGAGTTAAATAAGAAATTCCAACAAAAAACATATAGATAGCATTCTTTGTCACTCGAAAAAAGTTCTAATTTCTTATTTATTATCTCAAATTGTTTAGCGTTATTTTCTTAAAAATATTTTTACTGATTTCATTCTTAAACAATTTTTGTCATTCATTGTGTATTTATCGAAGATATTTTATAGGTTTAAAAGTAAGTAACCAAATCCAGTAGTCACGCCAATGCTAAGTAACAGCATTTTAACATGGTAAGAAACATCACGTATATAATTTTTCTTTGGATTTTCAAATTCATTGAAAAAATTCATTTATATCTAAAACCTTAGAATCTTATGTTTGACAACCTTTGAATAATGTGTTGAAGGTTCAAGTATTCACTCTTCTGAAAACTCTCTGGAAAAAGAAAGATAATGATTATTATTAAATTCAACTTGTATTAGACTCATACCTGTGAAAATAGATGAGCTATGTAGATATTGAGTTATTATTTGAATCTGAATCTAAAGGAAGTTGTCTATTGTTTAAGCCTAAACAAATGAAATGTTCTAAAATGTGGGAGAGGTAGTTTAGACAATTACTGCTTAAGAGTTTTTATTATTCAAATATTATCAAGTAATACGTGATGCACTATTTAATTCTGTTATATTTTATTTTGTAATATAATGAATCTTAATTCATATTTTATCACTGATAATTCAACCGAAAAAGATTTATAAAATTTTACATTAATAGTCTTCAAATTTTTGTGTCTCAATACAACAGATTATTTGCAAATAATTTTGGAAAATATTTTGCCTATATACGTAACACATTTGATATTTTATTTTTCTCTCTCTCTCTCTCTCTCTCAATGCAATAATTTTACCAAAGAATTTTAAATTATGTATATAAAATCCCAAGTATCATATAAAAAACTTAGCACTTCCTGAATTGTGATCCATAATTAAGCAGCTTTTGATAATATCATTTCCATTGACATGGCTTAAATTATCTGACAATCTCAATTTCAGGATGCACAGACATAAAAAAATTCCATACAAAACTGGGGCATTTGGGTTTCTTCCAACTGTCAAATAAACATGAAATTATTTTTTTAAAAAGTGGTAGAGATAATCGCTATATAAAACATTTGAGCTTAATAGTTAGAAGTCAGTGTACTTATAGTATCCGACTACCCGAAAATTGTGAATTTAGCCAAAAATTGATAGCTTTTTTTTATGATTTTGTTTTATAGGACATCTTATTAGCTTTACAAAAATACAAAGTTTATTATTTTTCGTTCGCTAGAACAAAAACTACAAGTGTTTTAGTAAAAGCAGATGCCATTACTTTAAGCAAGATGTCATATTTAAAAACGCGTTTTACTCGATATATTTTTTTTTTTTTGAAAATGCCCAAACGGGGCCACGATTGCAGAAAAAGTTTTGAAAATAATTAACTAAAATGTTTTGCATGTGTTTTGTATAATAGTAAAAGTTTTTAAACTTCAAATTTATCAATCACTGTTTCATTATAAAATTTACATTACCTTATGTTAATATATTCACTGTTTTTTTTAACAATTTCATATAATAACTAAGATAAAGTGCTATAGTTTTTGGAAAAATTAAAATATCTGTTATCATGAAGGTTATTTAAAAATGAATAATATAACAACATATCAGAATTAAAAAAATGAATATTTGTTTACAAACTTTTGGGACAGAATAGGCCGCGATTATGTTATTTTTTGTAAATTTTTAACCCGGTTTTCCCATCTTTAGTTATAATAATGTATTTTTCTCTTTTTAATTTTAGCATATTTTTCTTAAAATGTACTAAACAAATCTAAAGATAACGAAAAAATCTCCATACCTCCATTTTCTTAAAAAAAAAAGTTGTTGCAAGAATTCGGATACCTTAAACGATATTATGTAAACTATGTTAACTCATTGTTTTATACTCGTAAGATATCACCAAAAGCTAGGTTAAGACTACGTAACACCCGATTAATATGAATTGCATGAAATACTAAGTTCAAATATATTTCCGATATCAATAGAAACATTACACCCTACTTTCGTAAACATGAAGGTCAAATCTCGTTCATATAAACTATAGAGAGATTTAGATTATACACTAGATCTGTGTAATTTTAATATAAATATAAAGCAATAGCTGCTATAAACAGATGTTTAACAGTTAACAGTAGTTATTGATTAATCTATTCAATCTGTCTATTTATTGTGCCAAGAATACAAAAAAATTTATCTCATTAAATTTAAGTAGTCAAGAATGCACACCTTTCTTTAAAATTACAAATAACTAAATTTTTGGCCCAATTTGCTTAACTGAACAGTGTTTAAGAAATGGTGAAGAAGTATTAAAAATAATCTACAAATCAAGGGAATTTAGCATCGTTTTTTGTTTTTCTGTAGTATGGACTTTTTTGCATATAAAAATTAATAGTACATATTATTAAAATATTGTTTGTTTTTACAATCTATGCTAACTAGAAAAGTGTTTCTTTTAAATGAAAGTTATAACAATAAATTCTTTTAGCTGTGTTAATGTTATATAATTAAAGCTTTCAAATACTTTTTCCGTTTCAAATTAATCACATAAAACATTCATTTTTCACAATTTCAAAATTTTACAATCAAATAATTGACCACCTTGAGCAGAAAATATTACAGCATTAGATTAGACCACATTATTTTTCACGCTAAATTTAAAAAAATTAACTTTTACGCCTAAATGATAATTTCAGAAATACTTTTAATATTAGTAGGTAAAAATGATTTGAATTATTTTCTTAGCTTAATGGCCAAACCATTATATGAGAAACCGAGGAAGAAATACCTGCAATTGAAGTAATTAAATAGAACCATAACTTGATCCTGATAAGTCATTTGCTTTTATTATGAATCCATCTGCTTTACTCGTTAAGAGTTTCCGAAGCTATTTGAACGTATTGCAAGAGAGCTGTAATGATTTGTTTCTAACTTAACAACCCAACTTCAGATCGTGAACGCCTTAACGATCGAGTTTATCACCAACGTCGAAGAAAAATGGGGGACTTTTCCTATGATACTTTAGCTGAGAGCCTCAAAATTATCTTTTTGTACATTTTGAAAAAATATATCGTTATTTTCGGTCATTGAAGCCTCGTAAATTGCAGGATGGTTATAACTTTTTGAGTCGAAATTGTATGTCCAGTAAATAATTAATGGGCTTTTCTTGAATTACAAATAAACAATGTTATATTAAAAACCTCTTAAATACAAATTTGGTGATTTCATGAACTGATATCCTTTCAGGCAATAAGAGTATATAGGGTTTTAATGCAATGTTGTAAGAAAATTTTATGAGCAGCAATAAGACACAATAGAATATATCTCAAAAACGCTTCAATTAACGCAATTTCAATAACATTATTTGTCCTGTAGCCGTTAGAATGTCAATTTGTCAAAAGATAAACGGTTAAGTATGAAATATATTTTATAAATACACAGTAGAATATATAATTTCTTTTTAACATGTAATGGCACATTGTACAAAAAAGTAGTTGTTAGGCAATTATTTTGACGTCATAAAATCAGCTTTCTTTTCAAATTACACTGAATAAAATCTGTCATAATCTTAGATGAGGATAAAAACATTTTTTTCAGCGACAAAAACAATTTTGCAATCTTAAATACAATATACAACACTGTATGACAAGCAAACAAAAATGGTGCACCAAGAATGAGTTCCCCGATAGAGACAAAAATTAGTGGGTAGAAAGATCATGTACAAAATAATAAAAGGTTAAAATTTCAGAAAAATTGAATGATTTATTTCAGAACTACAGAGTTATAAAGTAACGAGAGCTCAAAAAAGTGTTGTGTGTGTGTGTGATCCACCTCTATCCTGAATGCAAGCTGCCACACGAAGTGGCATTGAGTGGTAACGTGCCCTGAAGATCTCCTGAGATATTTCTCGCCAGATTCATTCCAATTGTCGGGCCAGGTCAACAACATTTCATGGTAGATGCAGTTGCCTTCTCATTATCCCAGACATGCTCGATAGGAGAGACATCTGGCTGTCCAAGAAAGTGTGTAACAAGCTGTAAGACAGGTCATAGCAACTCGTGTCGTATGCAGTCTGGCCTTATGTTTCTGAAAAAATAAGGCCGTGGACTGCAAAAGGATCGGTAGCAAAGCAGTTCTCTGAATGTCATCCCGTACCCCTGTGATGTAAGTGTACCTCTAATGACGACCAAAGGGGTCAAAAGAAATGACTCCACAAACCATAACTCCTGGTTGAGGCCCTGTGTGGCGTGCAATAGTGAAAGCAGGATAGGCTAGCTGCCCTGGGAGTTTCCAGACACGTCTTCGATGATTGCCAGGACACAGTTGGAAGCGGGATTCATCACTAACTACTATACATCCTCAGTTAGCATAATTTGAACCTGATCGAGCCAAGCACCACTGTAATCTGGCTTGACATTGTGCAGGAGTGAGTGGCAGGTGGTGTAGTGGTTAGTACGAGCGTAAATTTCCCTATAACAACCATCTGTGAATGATCATGGTGGACGCTCATGTATGAGTCGCAAATCTGATGTTTGATAACGATGAATCAGGCGGTGTGACAGCTGATCTGAGAATCAACCTGTCCTTCCGATCTTCTGTAGTCCTAAGTCGACCCCTACTATCATGACGCTGAAATCTGTCTTTGCCCAGCCATTATTGCCAGCATCTTCTAATGGTAGCATGGATTCCACCCATATGACGAGCGATTCTCCAATTTGCGCAACCTGACTCTTTCAATCCAATGGTACGACCTTTTTCAAACTTGAACTGTTGTTCGTAATGAGCTCGAATCCTGTGGCAAGGCATTTTTTTAGTCGTTGAAAGTTATCTTAAATCGCAATGCAACGGAAATTTTGACCATCAGATTGAGAAACGCTTTTTATAGACGCCTGCTGAGTTCACAATTCCGATGCACTATAGCTCCCGTGATTCATTCATTGGACACCAAATTTGAATAATTTGCAAGTTCGGTAAAAATGCTTTTGCATACAAATTTCATTACAATTGGGCAACTCCTTCTTGGTGTCTCATTTTTGTTGTAGAGTGTATTTCTGTAAGTAAGCTAAGACGGAAACATTTATCTGAAAAGGTTTTTGTCTTCCTTTATCTCAAGTGCATATTGCTGTTATTTATTTTAATCTTGCAGGAAAAAAAACTGCTATGAAATACGAACGAAAACTACTACTCAGACATTTTCCACATGAAATGTGAGATGCTATTTATTTCAGATCAATGGCGTCTGCATGGGTGCAACCAAAGGACTAAATTGACAAACGGCACCAAATTATAATCACGGGATGAGGTTACAAAATTAGCATGTACTTTGGGTTAGTATGAAAATTTCCTATACTTACGTTGCTTGCATCTTGCCACTTTAGCTTTGAATATAAGTTTATTTAACACATCTTTTATTTTATAGATAATTCTTGTATTCCTGTTAAGTATTAAATGATATTAACAATTTTTTTTTAAATATAACCTTTGCTTTTTTAGTTTGTTTGTATTATGAAATGTGCTAAATGTACTTCTCTTGTTTGTGTGTGTTTTAATGTACATATTTATATATTTCTAAAATATTCTTCAGTATACTTATAAGCTTTTGCAGACTGAGTAATTATTACCTACAGAGCCTTGAATTTTTTCTTAGAAAAGTTTGTCTCCAAAGTTTTGAAAAAAAAAACATTTTAATTATTAAGTTACAAAATGAATCACAAACAGACTTTTTATTCTCTAGAGTGTATTTCTTCATCTAGCAACGTAATCCCTCGACATAAAAGCCTGGAAGATAAAAACATATTTGCAGTTTTTGCATTTGTTCATGGATACACTTGTGTTTTTGGAAATGAGCAGCTCAATTGTAGCTCTCAAAATTTGCCACCAAGTGCGAAATTGCCATTGCCATTAATATTCGTAAAACCTTTTACAAGAAGAAAACGACAAAAGGAACCAAAAGAATATCTCATTTCAAATAAAGATAGCTTCTTCAAATAAATTTTTTTCACCCATTAATAAAAGAATTTCATACCATCATTTTTATAATATTTAAAAAATAACCCAATTTCTCAATTATCATGATAACTTAAAAAGTTATTTCAATAAGTTTATGTAGTTTGGTTCCGTCATCTTTCTGAGATTGTTGTATTGGTGTCGAGGATAATGTAAAACACGCGATCCTTCTGAGTTCCAAGTTTGTCAAAAAAAATCCTAAGACTGGCTGTCAAGGGCGTAATACAAATTAACCTCCAGATTTCCACCAAGTTATTTCCACCAGAAGTGCTTTTGAAAATGTCTGTAAATTTGTTGTAAACAGTAATCCTTTAACACTTTTAAATTTTCTTTTTTCCCCTTATGTTATGGGATTCATACTTATTTTGTAAGCCAAGTGTGATAATTTGTGGTGCAGGGGATTTATAAATGTTTTTAATAAAAAAAATAGATGTTTTTAATAATTTAAGAGCTTTAAAGAAATGTACCTTTTTCTTATAAATTGTGTTAAATAAAACTATTCTGGATTAGTTGAACAAAATTTAATTTGTTATTTGAAAATTTCTCATATATGGAAACATATTCAGTATAACACATCACTCAACATGTCCCGTGTCTAATTAAAAAAACAACAGCTTTTAGGTAAAATTGAATATTTATCAAGATACTCTCTTTCAATAAAGTGATACATTCGGCCCAGTGCTCTTCTAATTTTTTAATACCTTTTTCATAGAACGATTTGTCTTTGCTCCCAAAATAGGCTTCAACTTCGGCAATCATTTCTTCATTGTTGGGGAACCTCTATCCCTGTAGCATTATTTTTAGATCTGCTTACAGCCAGTAGTCAATGGTTGCCAGATCTGGAATGTCTGGGAAAGTAATTCAATTCGAATCACAAGTCGTTCAGTTTGCGCATCGTTTTTATAGACTAGTGGCACGGAGCATTGTCTTGGTGAAACAGCACTTTTTCATTTGCATTAGAGAGCAATTTTTCTTTATTTCTTTCATTCAGCTGATCCAATAATGTCATGTAATATTCATATGAATTGCTTTGTCTTTATCAAGGTAGTCAATAAGCAAAATTCCATGTGCATCCCAAAATGCGGATGCCATAACCGTGGCAACTGACGTTTAAATTTTTGATCGCTTTGGACGGCTTTCACCGGCTGCTGTCCACTCAGCTGACTATTTGTTTTTATTCAGACGTGTAGTAATGGATTCATATTTCATCTATTGCCACATATCTATGGAAAAATTCCTGTTTATTTCGCTTAAACAGCTCCAAACAAAGCTCTGATTTGTCGATGCGTTGTTGCTTTTAACCGACAGTGAGCAAATGCGGCACCCACTTTGAATATTGAATACATTGCTTTTTGATATCTTCAAATCCTCTGCTATCTTCCGGAACTTCAATTTACGATAAACTAAGACAATTTTATGGACTTTTTTGAAATTTTCTGGAACAACTGCCGAATTTAGGTGTGCTGAGAGTTCAGCGTTGTTTTCGTCTGTGTGACCAAGTTCAAAGGCAGCATACTATCTCTTAAGCATTGTTGTCGATGTAGCAGAGTCCAGATAACACTTATCAAGATTTATTTTTGCTTGAACAGTGTTTTTCTCCATCAAAAAGCAATGTTTAACTAACACAGAAATTCTTTTCCATCTATGGTTTATATACAAACAAAAGTTGTTCACTAAAGACACTGTAACTTTTCTACTAAACAAGATATATTATCACGAAATTTTGACACGTGCCGTTTGAAAGTTAATACTGTTTTGAGAAAGCTAGAAGGTAGCGCCATTTATATGCTACCAGATCCGAGACTTATTGAGTGATGAGTTACATAACCAGTTTAATTAATAATTATATTTATTTTAATATGCCTCGTATGAAATTGAATTTTTCATTACTAGAATACTCTATGAGTATATGAAACATTTGAATTTTAATTTTTCATAAAGAAATCCCTTACAATTTTTCATATTCAGTTCAAATCTTTGAATGATATTGTTTTATTGTGTTCTTATAAAAATATTTTTTTATAGTGATCTGTGCAAAAAAATTTTTTTTAATCAGCTTCAGCTCCAATTTCCCTTAATACTGATAAATATAAACACACACACATAAAGCTTAAACATTTTCACTGTATTCTAATTTTGTTCAAATAAAGTAATTAACACAGTATTAAAAACATACAGATATATAACTCTAACAATAATATTAAAATAAATTTTAAACAACCTATCTACACATAAGAAAAATTTTAAAATAATACATTTTAAACGTTATCTACATATAAGAAAATCATTGAATACTGTTAAATCATGCTTTTTTTATTAATGCCATACTTCCTACACACACAAAAAAGAAAATTAAAATTCAGTGATACAAACTGTTTAGTTATTAAACCTACAAATGTAGATATTTCAGCCTAGATGCTGCGCAAGACGAATTTTTAGAATGGAAAAGTAGTATATAAGTTTGAACTAAAAACAACACGTATGAGATTGCTTGCGTTTTTGAGTGAGGCGTGAAACATGTGGGTGCAGTTCATCACGTGTTTGTGACGTCGCATGAATTTAGCTTAACTCTCACGGTGGTATTGAGGGATTTCATTTTACTTTAGAATTTTTTATGCCATTTTAAAATGTGATGACATGGCCAATAAGAGATAATATTTTCTGTCATCTTTATTTCTTCAAACTGGGTTTACAGTTTTCTAGATATGCTGCTATTTTATTCTCAAAATTTCTTAATTTATTATTAACTCTAGCCAAAAAATCTTATATATATATAATTGCTTCTAACTGACAAGGTCTCTAAAATATAATTTTACACAGATAACAAACAATTAATTTAAGATTTATCGCTTCAATTAAACACTTAAATAATTCAAAAAGTCACTTAAAATTTTAATATGCGAATTTTGTGATTTATAGTACAATAAATCAGGTACACTTTAAAAATTATGAGATCTACTGTAATGTTTTTGCTTTAAAATGGTTAATTTATTAAACCGATTAAAATTTACGATTCGGAATTGAACTTCATATGTTTTAAAATTATCAGTTTGATTTCTTTACACTCGTTGTGTATATGATTGGGAAATATAAGATTTAAAATAATTACACCCCTCCATTATATTCCTGGAAAATTTTGAGAAATACTATTTCTGTTTGATAATATATTGAAATGAAACTTTTAACACTAAAATTTAAATTACCACTGAAATATTTATCAGATTCAGTCATGGCTATTTTTGCTCTTGTAAAACATTGAACCTAATATATTAAGCAAGTAAAATAATATGTGTATTCGTTATTCCAAAAGTTAAGCTCTCTCTCTCTTAATATATATATATATAAAATGTCTGTAATATACCTTAACACAATAAATTATTAAATAAATAATAATATGCTATTAATTTTTAATGATTTAAAAAAAACGTCAAACTTTTAATGAAATGAAATAATAAAGTTTTTTTAAAGTTTTTCAACATTAATGTTTTGCAACCTTCTTCTTTTAAAATTGCTTAAAATAAACGATTTATAACTACTGAAAAATATATCAAAAATCAAAATCTGGTCGAAGATCTTTGGACATTGTATCTTTGAACTTCTTTTTATGGGGATACATGAAAAATATTGTTTGGAATCTTCATTTTATGACACTGAGGAACAAGAAATTCAAAATATTGCGCTCATCAAGAATTTACATTCTACAATATTTCATAGACTATGGTTAGAGATTCTACATAGACTCAATGTGTCATGCACAATTTATCAATGATTCATTGAAATCGCGACATGAAACAACACAAAAAATACTGTACTCTTTTCCATCTGAAGCATAAAAAACAACTTAACTGGATTTCATTGTTTGTTTATTTTTATTTTTTTAAGTGTAAAGATAACGTTTCAACATATATATTTCATACATATGTATATATATTAGAAACAATGGCGTAACGTACACCCCCGTTTTGCGGGGGCAGGTGTTCTGGGGGGCCCAAAACCTGACTAATATGTACATACTTGGAATTGGGGCCTAAAACCTGATTTTGCAGGGAGGTCCTAGTATTCTTCGTTAAGCCACTGGTTAGAAATGAATACTTTTTTTCAGTAAAATACATAATTAAGGTAACTAAGACGTGAAAATGATTCAAATTTTGCATTTTTTAAAATTTTACTTTTAAAAAAATAGAAGGTACTTTTTGCATCCATATACGCACTATTTATGAGAATTCAATAAATAGAACGATAGAAAATTGAATTTTAAAATTGTAATCAAATGTGATGTAACTGTGATTCAGGTACAAATTCTTCAAAATCCATATTGCATTTAATATGTGTTGTAAAAGAAACTAATTTTTCACAAAAAAGTTGTTTTTCTATAATATATGTTCAAATTTATTAAAAATTCCAAATTTTTTGTGTTGCAAAATTTCGGAAAATTTAAATGGTTAATTACAAAATTTAAAATAAAATTGTATTTTTTAAAAATACTAATTATGTCTAGTTTTGCATTTATAAATACTCAGTGCAATTTTTAAATTATAAGTCAAGTGGATATAGTACAAATTGGATCGTGAGGATAAATCTAAATTAAATACGCAGGTTGAAAAATAGGCATTTCGTTTTTCTTAACAGCTTATTGTTAACAATTGAATGCTCATTAATAACTCTATATGTTTATTACTGTTGATTTTACTTTAAAATAAAGAAATATTCATATGTATGAATACAATAACAGATATTCTTTTGTTACAGTTTTCATAAGCCGAATTCCATTTAAATTAGACATCAAGTTAACTTCTTAAATTTATCAAATACATTTCCTTTGTATATTTTTATTACAATAAAAATATGTGTTAGGAATTCTGTAATATTATCTAATAATGATTTTGAAAGTGAAATAAAAATACTAAAACTTTTAAACATAAAATTTTGGAATTTTAAATGAAAGAAGGCATGAATCGTTGATAACACTTGTTGATGAAGAAGGGAAAGATTAATTAAAAAGACTTCTAAATAATCTAGAATTTTAAACTTATAATTTAAAATCTGAGAAATGATGCAGCATAATCAAATTAATAATGGTATGGCTTTATATTGTATTAAAATACTATTTTACAAATCATAAATAAAATATCCTTATTTCTTATTTTTTCAAAATGAATTTTTTGGTGATTACGGTACATTTTTCTCAACATCTACTTCACGCATAGTGCTGATATTTTGTACACTATAAAATACTCAAATTTTCAACAAAGTGAAGTAATTTTTTTCAAATAAACATTCACAAATTTTAGATATAGCACAATTTCTGCACAGAATTTGAAAGAAATTTGAATCATTTAATTTGTATGAATTTTTTAAATTTCATTTTATTCATTTTATGGATTGTAATGATTTCAAAAACTCTGTAAAATTTTATAGCTATATATGCAGTGGATTTTATGCAAATTATACCTAAAGGTAAGAACATGTCTTGGAAAAAAAATAGTTATTGATTAATTATTGCTCAAACAGATTTATTTGTGATTTAAAGTAGAATTTTTTTACATTAAGAGGTACATAAATAAATTGATAATTTAACGTAAAAACTTTACTTCCGTTGCTTTTAATTTAAGTAAGTGAGAGCCATTTAAATTTGGTGCAAAAAAAAGTTCATTTTCACCTTGTCGCAGAAGTCCCATTTACCTTAAAATGGTTACTCATTCACTAAAAATATTTAGTGCATTTTAAAAGTGTTCTTTTGAAAAAGAAATAAATCTATATTTTCTAATTATAGTTCTCGAAATAATGATTTTACTATTGAAAAGTGAAGTGAAAGCGAAAGTATTGAAAAGCGAAGTGAAAGCGAAAGTATTGAAAAGCGAAATAGTTGTAACTACTTATTTTATACGATATTTTCAAAACAAAAATGATATACTTCATTTCTAGAATTAATATCTACATGTATTTTTGAATGCACAACAATCTAATATTTCTCACTCTAATAATCCAAAATGTAAATTTTTGTTAAAATTTGAGGCAAATCTTTTATAAATTATGCATTTTACTCACATACGAGCATATATTGAGCATACTTATTTGGGCACATAACCCTGTCAAGCCTTAATTTCCAATCGGGAATTGAGGATGACAGTACTAGATTTCCTATTGCCCAATATTGATTAAAATTTTTGATTTGAAAAATTAGTTTACGTTATTTATTGAAAATATTTATTTTGATGGTGAGAAGAAAAATTTATAATAGAAAAAAAGGTTTTACAAAAGCTACAAAAAGTAACAGATGCTCAGATAAGTGAAGTGGCTGAAGTGGAACCTAGCCAATCCGAATGCAGCAAGAGTTCGAAATCTCATATTCGGAACCCTTGGTCTCTGCAATTTCTTAAAAGCCATTTAGTACCGTGAGAAATATGTGGAAAAAACATGTAGATATTCAGAAATTTACAAACTGTTAAGATATACAGGACAACCGTAATTTGGTTTGGGACGAAGAAACTAGTATCACAAATTTTGCTCCTTATAGATAGGTTATATCAGTTTTTTGCCAGCACTTCTAGAGCCAATTTGACACCTAACTCACATCTCGAGTCCCTATCCGTGGTTGCTCTCTCCTCTCTTAAGGAATGATGTAGAAATGTTTAATTTATAAGACGTTTCTATTAACCAGTACTCCACGGGCATGTCTTTCATTAAATTTGTATAATTTAAAAAATTAAAATAAACATATGGTTTATGTTTCTGACTCTGATTTCATTATTAAAGTAATTATTACATAATCAATAAAAGTAAATTAAAACTCTAAAATGACTTTCAGAATAATAAACGAAAGTCAAAATTTTACATGTTCATTCTAAATACTCGAAAGTATTCAAAGAATATATAAATTATTAATACTTTACCGATTATAAAACATATGTCAAGAAAACTGGGTTCATTTGCGTAGTTATCAAATTACTTTTACTAAAAAATTGCTTTTGTGTTTTGTTTAATTTTAAATAATGTTACGCAATCTTGAGCTGCTTATGAGGGTTGTTAGCTAGAAAGAACAATTTATAGTCTAAGAAAAACTAAAAAAAATCCGCTTTTGTATTGTTAATCGAACTAAAAAGTAAAAAAAAGTAATTCTTAATATAAGAATAAAATGATTAACGAGAAAACTAATATCATAGTGGTAAAAGCGGGGTGAGTTATATATCAATTGTTATAATTTTTTACATGCTCTGTTCCGAAATGCAGGGTTGGTGTAAAAATGTAGTACAAAGCACCCCAAGCTTTTACCACAATGAAATAAATTTCTCTTTCTCTTTTATTCTTTTATTAAGAACTATTTTTTTACTTTTTTGATTGATTTATTATAAAAGCGTGTTTTTTAGTTTTTTTAAGCAATAATTTATTTTTTATTTTTCAGTTTGATCTACAATAAAAGCGTATTTTTTAAAGTTTTTTAAACTATCATTTATTCATTGATGCATTAATTTTAAATGTGTCATATTTTTAGTCTGGAATACCCATTTAGCATCTTATCAGTGCGTCGATAAGACGTGGTTTGCAAAATGTAGGATAAGCCGATTGAAGAAAATCTGGAAGAGTTAAGTTTGAAATATTTAATGCAGAAGAAGGTGTAAAGTCAATGATATTTTTCACTAAAGAGAGCTCAATATTCGCTCTAATTAGTACACTTTTTTAATTGGAGATTTTGTACGAAATTTTTTTAATCCTGTGACCTCTCAACCAATTCTCAGCTGCTTTGGTAAGATGAAGTAATAAATGATGTTTCCTTTTTTTCACACAAAAAATACTTTTTTTTGTTTATTGTATTTGTATTAACCATGAGTGTTTACGCTTTAGGGTTTATCTTTTAGTCGCCAAATCTGGAAATGGCATATGGAATTAGTAGTCAAATCTGGAAATGGGAAATTTCTAATCCTGATGATTCTGATCAGGACAATGGGAGAAAGTTATAAAAGTATTGTACTGTCATCGGTCCTTGACAAGTGTTCAAAATTTTGAATTAATCTGACCTTTTAAAGTGGGCAAAAATCGAGTTCAAAGATTCCGACAGGAGAAGGTTAAAAGGATGAAGCTAAAAAAAGCGTGTTAAAATCTGTAAGTGGTTTATATCAAATATACAAATTAATAACCTTATCTTAATATGTATTTAAAGACTACTAAGTCTATAGTCTGGATTATTTCAAACGTTTTATTTAATAAAACCCAAGTGTAGCAAATGTTCTAAATAGAGTAAAGACTTATGACTAGACATATACCATATTTTTTTAGGTCTGTGTGTGTGTTGACCAGGACATACTTTTAAAGTTATTTAAAAAGCTTGACTGAAACATCAGCTTTTATTTTCTCAATTTTATTTTTCAATAGGAATGACTTTTTCTACATCATACGAGAATTCTCTAGGAAGTAAATTTTCCAAGCTTCGTAAAAAGAATCAAAACACAATTTTCTGGAAAGATTTACTATAAAAAGAATGGCGCTGTTCCACTACTTCCCAACATAATAACCACCAGAACTATATCACTTGCCTTACCACGTGATAGGTTTTTTAAGTACATTAGTGTAGAAGTCCTCCCTCTGGGAATGAAGCCCGCGTGTCACAGCTCTTTGCAGGTCTTCATCCGTGAAAAAGTGATAATTAGACAGGAAATGCTATCATACTCTGATCTGTAATCAAAAAGTGACGGTTTTGTAGCTTGTACCACCACACCTGCTCAACAAGGTCGTCATTTTTTACAATGGCCTGGCACAGCTCTTTTCACCATGAACTCTTTTTGCTTACCATCGAAAAAATATCTGCACCCATGACAGAACATCAGCTTGCAATGAACACCTTTAAAGGTGAATTTCAATTCGTGGAGTTCTCTCTCTCTCTCTTTCTCTCTCTCTCTCTCAAAACCCCTATCACGAACATCACCTCACAGTTAGTGGTGAAATAATAAAAACCAATTTCTTCGTAGACTACAATGCCATTAATGCAAACATTTTACAACATTAACATTAATAAACTTGGAAGTTACAAGTGCAGCATGACAGAGACATATCCACAATCTACCCGGTTTGTACTTTTCTCAACACCATCTTTTGGCGGTATGATGAACTTACTTTCTGGATGACATCGTAGTTTAACAGTACATACTGAAAGTAGTACATACTTTTCTCCAGACCACATACACACAATTATCTTCTTTAATTGAAAAAAAAAACCACTCAACTGAAGCAGATGAACCAGACAAAGACATCACAAATTAAGCTTCTTTCCCGGGTCCTTGTATTCCCGGGAATCATACTTGTTTCCCAGAAATGATAATGAGCTGAAATGTAATTTGAATAGCTAATTTTTGACTGAATTGTGAAATTTGATCCCCTCATATAAACTTTAATTGACCACACTGCTGTAATTAAGGACCATTGGAGGAATAACTCCAAATAGGGGGTAAAAGTGTAAAAAGAGAAAGGGCAACACCCACTTAGTATTGTTATGAACTATTTGCTTTGATCAATTCCTCTCTGTAGAACATCACTTCCTTGATCAAAAGTATTTAATTTTTAAGGAAACGTCACATCATTTTCACAATATTTTTACATTTTAATTAATTTAATAACTTATGAGTAGTCTATAAAAGGTTAGCTTCGATTTTCTGTTCGATTTTGAAAGTGAATGAATATTTTTCTACCTAAAATTTCTATCCTTGTATTAAAGTTACTCTTTGAATGGGGAAACACACAGTATATACTTTTCAAGAATTAGTTTAATTTCATTTGTATGATAAGTGATTTTTTAAATTTTAAATCCATTTACGGTATCTGACTGGTTGTGACAACTTTTATAAAAAAATGGATATATGGGTAGTTTTTTTTGCAATTTTTAGATTTTCTTAGTACATTTTAAGAAAAATATGCTAAAATTAAGAAGAGAAAAATAAATTGTTATTACTAAAATGGGAAAAAATGGGTAAAATTTGACAAAAAATAACATAAACGTGGCCCATTTTGTACCAAAAGTTTATGTACAAATTTTAAATTTTTTAATTCTGATGTGTTTCTATGTCATTCAGTTTTGAAATGACCTTCATGAGAAGAGATATTTTAATTTTTACAAAAAATAGAGTATTTTATCTTAGTTATATGAAATTGCTTAAAAAATAGTAATTATATTAGCAAAAAAAAAAAAAAACTGTAAATTTGATAATAAAACAGAGTGATTGATAAATCTAAAGGTTAAAACATTTCTACTAATATACAGAGCACATAAAACTTTTTCAGAACTTTTCAGCAATCGCTGTTCCCGTTTAAGCGTTTCCAAACAAACACATTTCGAGTCAAATGCATTTTTAACTATGACATCTTGCTTAAAATAATGGCATCTGCTTTTACTAAAACACTTGCAAGTTTTGTTCAAGTCAACAGAAATTAATAAACTTGGTATTTTTATAAAGCTGATGCGATGGCGTATAAAATAAAATTATAAAAAGTTTGTTAATTTTTGGCAAAATACAAAATTTTAGGGTAGATGGATACCTTCAATAATTATTTATTTATTGTTTTTTAAGTATGTTGTAAAACTATAACACTATAGCAAAAAGAACCTTTTTTAAAATTTATTTTCCAAAAATTGAGAAATCTGAACCAAAATATTACAAAAATTTGCTCTTTTGCTCACAACTCTAAAAAATATTACGAATTAAGTTTTTTTTTAATTAAACTAAAATTACTACACTATTTTTTTCACAGAAGTATAAATAACATTCTTCTTGCTTTGAAGTATCTATATATATAGAAATATATTATCGAAGGGGATAAAATAATTCTTGTTCCCCACAAGAATCCAAGAATCACACAAGGCTTCTAGAAGTAAGTAAAACAAACAAAATAAGAGAACTAAAATAAAATGTAAATAACAAAACTAAAGTTACGAAATTATGCAATAACAAAAAGGAATAAGTTACAATGACAAAAATACATTACAAAGTAAAACAATTGCTTAACAAAACCAATACAATGAAGTTACAAAAACAGAAAAAGGAAAAATTTACAAAAAAATTATTAAATCAAATCAATGAAGATATGAAATAAAGCGAACGAAGCTTTATTTGAAACAAGTTGAGAATAATTAGGAAGCCAGATGTAAGAGCATGCAGTATGGTTTTCAGGCATTTTCTCTTTTTCTTAGATTTGGAATAAAATAAGGATAAGATGCTCAACACATTGCTCTCCTTCAACATTACAGTCAGTAAGTTTGGAAGGACACAGGTTAAATCTATTGAGCATGTGAAATATTTTTGGGATAACTTTATCATGCTATTGCATTTTCACAATACATTTAAATGAGCATTAAAAGTCCTAGAGATTAAGAATTTTTTCCCAAAACAAATACATTTCATTCTTTAAACCCATGAATAGTATTCTGAATAAATTAAAAATACATGAAAGATAACTTATTTTGAAGTGTTTTCCCTAAATTTGAAGTATTTACAAAATCGTTCCAAGTCTATAACTACTATAATACAAACAATTGAAAATAACTATTATGGATACAGAATAAATCTCGTTCCTAGATGCACAGAAATCCCCTGTTTTTTTATCTCTTTCTATATAACACTAGGTAAATATTGGATTGATACCACTCAACCGAAATAACTATTTCCTGTTATTTTAAAACCGAATTTGAAAAGACGGATTTTGTTAGATAGGATGAATCTGTTATACTTGTGAGCATTGGTAAAAATCTTAAGAACGCTTCCATAAATTCTTGAAGCATGTTTAAAATACCATAATGATCGAAAATACAACATGAAAACCTTTTCAGGATTTTCAAAAAGATTCAGGTAAATTTCCTTTCCTTCAAATCAAAGCCAGAAAGTTCCTAACGGATCAATAAAAAATATATGCTTACAATAATCCTATTTTTATTAGATTTGAACTAAAAAAAATATTAGAAAATGTTTAACTAAAAATATACTTTCTAGAAACGTCTTTAAAATAACGTTTTCCGAATTAATGATTTAAACACTTTATGTAATATATACAGAGTGACAAGGAAAATAATTAAGCTCAGGGATTATTACTTGTTTAGCTTTTTTATTCACATTCTCTCTCTCTTCCCCCCTTCAATACACTTTTTTCAGTGGTTTAATAATGATACGAATGCATGTTCTTATTTACTTTTAAGAATAGATTCCAAAACCCTTGAAAAATCTATTCAAATGGTTCGTAAAATCATTAGAATAACACCTTCTTAACTCCTAAAGTAGAGAACTTCTTCTTTTGGCAAGTTATAGGGTACAAAATCAGGCGAATATGTGAATGATTCTACATACATACGCTATTAGTTTAGCACATAACCTACAAAAAAAAAGAGTTGCAACTTATCATGCAATAAACTGACAATGTTTAATACGTTGATACCTTAACGAAAGCTGCAAAATAGGGTCGTCAATTACTTCAAAACATTAAAGCTTTTGATGACATTTTTACATCCATTCTTCAGTTAGTTGGGGGGTTTTTAGGATCGTATTAAAAACACGCCATGTTTTGTATTTACCGGCTAAAGTAACTTAAACTATTTTTACCGCCTAAAATGAAAGTTGTTTTTCTCTTTAATTATTCTATTCGTATTGGATAAAATACGTAAAACACAAACACACAATTTAAATCTTCACTTTTGTAAATTTAACACAGACTTGTATTTGTCTAAATATGCGTGAAGGATACTTCAAATAGTTTCTTTGTTTGACATTGAAAGATCTTTCCCTTCTTTTAAATAATAAACAGCAAATGTCTGCCCTGAAATCACACCACACTCTTTCATTAATCTCTGGTATCATAGATGGACATATTCTTACGTTAAACACATCATTTTCTAGCGAATATCTTCCATATCCTCCCTTCCCTTTTTATCAGGAACTTAATTTATTTATCTAAATAGCCTTTTCAGTAAAATTGTTTCACCAATCAATACACTTCAGATGAACTTTTTTGAAGTTTCCAGCTTAATTCATATACATCTCTTTGTTGCATCTTGGAAATTTCCCTCGGAAAATTTTAAGTTCTTATAGAAGGAAAAGTTTCTCATCTTGAATCTATTCTTCTTAGACTTATTATATAAGTTTGTTCAACGAAAATGCACTCTGTTTGACACTGAGCGTTTTAATGGTTAAAGTGAATCACACATACGTGATTATGTACGTTTCTCTAATTTAGACTGAGATTCAGATCCAGAGCAAAAGAATTCTTAAGGGCTCTTTGACAGACTTATAAAAATCAATTTACTTTATTTGCGGTAATGTTTTAAAGTACATATAAGTATGATTTTTTTTTGTGAAATGAACTTCCAATGCATTATGCAACCTATATAAAGATCTTTCAACTATTTTGGTATGTTCTATGAAGTGCATTATCATTTCTTGTCAATTACTTCTAGAACTATTGGACAGATCTTAAATATATTAATCATTGTATATAATATGATATCGTACCTTAAAACCACAAAACAACCGTTATGCCTACATATGATCATGAAAGATACTCTACAAGCATGGATTTTCTGAAAGATACTATATCCAACAGAATTGATTCCATAAAAGAATAGTATCTCTAACAATTTTACACAGCTCGAATACCGTGAATTGATATTGAAATCAAGCAGCTTATGGTTTCTAGTGATAATTAATTGAACTACTCTAGAAAAGCTGATGCGTTAAAGCTCTGAATGACTTTGAACAGCATGTATGGAAGACTACCAACTTTCTGAAAAATACTGTAGTCCAGGAGTGTCAAACTCCGGGGAACGTGCGGTCTAGAATGAACATTTTTGGGCCCATCTCGTATATCGGCACATTAATCATAAATATTAAAACATCAAAATTTTTCTCTCGAACTAGAAAAGTTAGTAGCAGGAAAGATATGTCAGGGATCAGGACGTGGTAAATGTTACATTTTTCTTGTTATTTTATTTATTTCTATTATAATGTATTATTCAAATAAACTTACTTTTTATGAATATTGATGTTTTTTGCCCCCCACTTAAAATTAAATCTTGTTTGCTTGGCCCAAGTTAGCTTTTGAGTTTGAAATCTTTGCTATAGACGTTCTCTAACGATGACAAATTAAAATCATCTGCTGCGTTTGAGCCACAGCAAACGATCTGAAATTTTTACATCAGAAATTAAATTTATTTTTTAAAACATATAGAAAATTCGAACAGATAGCAGTTGATACTTAAATTTAATTATGATATTTGAACTGAGAAAGTAAAATACTGTAGTAAGTAAACTGCACGCGGAAATTAAGGCTCGGTAAAAACATACCAACAAACATATTCCTGTGTATTGTAAAAATATACTGAGCTGCACAAACAATTTTGGAATAAATTTTCATAAAATAGTAGTTCTGAATAAAATTAGAACTAGCAACTTATTATAATTGAATTTTAAAAATATAGAAGTACAACACATAAAACTGAAGAATTAAGCAAATCATAACTATTAAGACAAACTTTTGATACAAGATAAAAATTAAAGGATTAAAGTATTAAACTTTGAGTTTTAAAAGAAAATAAATAATATGTTTTAGAATATTTGTTTTTGTTGGAAAAAGTCATAAATTTTTAATTACTCGTGAATGTTGTAGTTGTTATAATAATAATTATTAATGTTTTTCCAGTATTATTCAAAAGAAATGATTATATATAATATGAAAATGATTTGTTAGGTCTAATCGAGAATGGAAAAAAGTGATCTATATTTTCTTATGAAAATAATAACTGTGGTTTAACGAAAATTGTATCGGAGAGCCTAAGAAGTAAAAACATAATTTCGAAATAATATTTCAGAATGATTACATTATCTGTCATTTTCTTTGTCATCCAAATAAGTTCATTTAAAACACGCAGTGAAAAATAGAAAACACCAAAATAATGATGGAGATACAACGGGCAATTTTACTGCAATTAAAGGTTATTTAAACGCATAAACCCTAGCTAAAAACTAAGTATCATTACACAACATCAATATTGATTTATCTGAAATTATACTTCAATAGTGTAAGAACATATTTGACATTTAATGAATAATTCTTCTACATTAGCTTTGAATATAAGAACACTAAAATTTTGAAATTTGCTATTTCTATCCGAAATTTTTAGAATAAATGCTAATTGTAGGTAACATTTTTTAAAATTACTTACATGAAAAGTAGTTGTAGTTGAATTTCTAACAAAAATAAATTGATTTTATTTTAATGTAATGAAATGAATGCAGTTAAATAGGTTTAAGCACTCTGTGTGTTATTGAATCGGAGTGTCTTAAGGTGTTTTTGAGTAATCATTCCCTGATTGGGAACATGTGTCTGATAATCAGTTAGGTCATAAAAACATTATAATCACAAGCATAAAACGCATTGTAACAAAAATTATGCTTTTCTATTCCTTTAAAGAAAAGAGAAAGAAACGTACAATTTGAATGGTGCTTTTTGTCGCTACTTTGTCTTTTTTAGTATAGGGATTGTTGGCGCTGCGATCGTCACCCCCACCGCACACCCACATATCCAGAAAATTCTGGATATAATAATTTTAGACATTAATTAAAATTAAACCCCATTATATACGCATTATTTGCGTCATTTCGCAAACAATGCCCAAGTTGTTCGTACTTCGCAAACATTCATCCCATCGACAGTGTCAAAGGTCACCAAGGATTACATTCCCTCTCACCTCTTGCTTGTGTCTTCGTTTTTGTTCGTTTTCACCCTAAGGCCTGTTTTGAATTGTTGCATTCTACGCTTATCATTACGCCAAGGATTTCATTTTGTCACAAGAACACTGAGCAACATCAATTCGGATACCATTTGAATTCTACTCACAAGGCTCCGCATTTAAATACAGGCAAGCCAATTTCATACCTCTATTGATTATTTTATTTTAAAAATTACTTATCATTGTTTATACTATCGCAAAAGTCAAAATGAATCCAATTGAAAAAATTAGAAATAAAAGAGCGCCTATATGTTCTCCCGTAACAAAATTAATTTCGAAAATTCAAAATTACTTTGAAAATACCAGTTATGATGTAGATGATATCTTAAATTACAAGATCAACTAATCGCAAAAGAACTCTCATTGAAGCAACTTAATTCAGAAATGAAAAATTTAATAGTAGATGCTTCGTAGTTCGATACTGAAGTTAATGCATCTGAAGAATATTTGGAAAAAATTATTAGCATAAAGTTTAAAATTAAGTCGTACTTCAAACGTCATGAATGCAGTTTAAATGCTGTACATCCTACACAAGTATGGTCGAATCAAAACCGACCACAACTATCAATGAAACTTCCAGAAATTCCCTTACCAAAGTTTTCTGGAATATATGAAGAATGAAGCAACTTTAAATTACAATTTAATAATATTATCTCAACAAATTCACAACTCTCCTCGGAACAGAAACTACATTATCTTAAAGCTGCATTAACATCTGAAGCAAATAATTTAGAGACTATAAGTGATTCATTTGGATCTTTATTTAAATCTCTAGAAGATCGCTATGAAAATAACCGTGTAATAATAGAAACTCATGTAAAGACAATTTTAAACATAGCGAAATTAAATAATGAATCAGTAAAAGATTTAAGAAACTTAATTGATGGTGTAAACAAACACATTCGCGCGTTGAAGGTATTAGAGTTTGAAAGAAACAATCATTCTGACATTTAATCTCAAATCTCATTCTTCAAAAACTGGACAAAGAGACTTTAAAACAATTTGAATACAGCCTTAATTCAACCGAAGTTCCTAAACTTAATGACTTTATTTTATTTTTTGGAAAAACGCGCTCAAGTTTTAAGCAATATAAATAAAAATACCTTCGCATAACCTATTATACAAGATAGAAATAAATCAAAAAATTTCTTTATAAAACATAACAATTCTGTGTATGCATGTATTTTATGTAAGCAACCGTATCCAATTTTTAAGTGCGATTCCTTTTTAAAATTAAATGTCATACAGAGAAAGGAAATCGTCACGAAGCACAATTTGTGTCTCAATTTTTAAGTGATCAACACAAAATTTCAAAGTGTAAATCAAGGCATTCTTGTAGTGTATCTGGCTCTTTCGACACAACACTCTGCTCCACAGACAGAAGGGGGAATCTGACAACGTTCCCCTGACTTATAGCGCTTTGCCACTACAAGTTCAGGAACTGCACCCCAACGCAGAGGAGTTTCACAGTTCGCAGGAAAATACAGCCGCATCCCTTTCTTGTATCAATAGTAGAACCAAAACCATAATTCTACCCATAGCAGTAGTTTGGGTTTTGAATCATTCTACTGGAAGTTGCATTTAAGCACGCGCAGTCTTAGATTCTGGTAGTATGTCTAATATTGTAACGCACGATTTCGCAAACCGATTAGGGGCTCCACAAAATAGAATTAATATTCAAATTTCCAGCTTGGTGGAAATAAAACTGCAGTCAAGTCAAAATTAAACGCTACCATATTTAATGGCAATGGCTCATTTTCTAGTTGTCTCCAAAATTACAGACTCTCTCTTTCTTCCTGTTTCTCAAACAAACATCAACAATTTAAAAATACCTCAGGAACTAGCAGATCCAAATTTTGCTCTTCCAAGAAAAATCGATTTACTAATCGGAGGCGAGGCATTTTTTGACATAATTAAGGAAGGAGAAATTCGCACATCAGACACAACGGACTTGTATTTCGCAGATCAGTTTTCGGATATATCGCAACCGGAAACACAAGTTCCTACACGCAAAATCAATTTTGTGGTTTTATTTCAGAAATGCAAAATATTGATAATAATTTACCAAAGTTTTGGGAAACAGGAACGATTAATAAAGGTCAAAAATTCCTGACTAAGGAAGAGGAGTATTGTGAAAATCATTATCAAATGACGCACATGCGCGATGAAGCTGGTCGACATATGGTTCACGTGCCAGCTTATCTACTCAACACATTTGTCGGCAATCGAAAATCCAAGATAAAAACTCTGACGGAGAACTTTGAAGGGAAGCACATACCTTCAGCTCTAAGCCCTGCTGATATCATTTCTCAAGGTGTAAATCCTGAAGAACGTCTATCATTGACTTTATGGTGGAATGGTCCCCAGAATTTAGCCATTCCTGAACAATTTAGTGAACCTTCAGTTACCAGTTCTGATGAACCTTACACGTGAAACTTAAAAAGCAATCTGATATCAGCTTACCATCAATCTTGGACTCTAACTTTGAAAATGACCTTTCAAATGTTACAAATATTTATGTGAAATTAATTCGTATTTTAAGTTATATTTTTTCAGATTCTTGCATAATGTCAGAAATACATCTCACCATTTAGGTCCCCTCACAACCTAGGAACTTCAGAATGCAAAGCTCTATTTAATTAGAAGGATACAGGTAACAATTTTTAACAAAGATATTGAAATTCTTAGGAATGGGGGAACTATTAAAAAAGGTCAGTTAACTTGTTCAAATCCCTTTCTTGACAAAGGAAACATACTTAGAGTTGGTGGTAGATTAAGTAATTCAAATTTAACCTATAGTCAGAAATTTCCCATTTTGCTTCCGAAAAACCATAAGTTAACTATTTTAATTATGAATTATTATATCCATAAGCTATGATTGCAACTCTCAAAAGATTTTTCAGTAGGAGATTAAAAAGTACTTCAATTTGTACTGATAATGCTACAAATTTCATAGGTGCAAGTAGAGAATTGCAACGCTTATATAATTTGATAAAAAATCCACCAGACACTCTTGCCAATTATTTGACTAATGAAGAAATTACTTGGAAATTTCCTAGATCACCTAATTTTGGAGGGCTTTGAGAAGCAGGTGTCAAATCTTTTAAACATCATTTTAAAAGAACAGTAGGCGATGCACGTCTAACATTTGAACAATTTATTGCATTTACAACTCAAATAGAAAGTATTTTGAATAGTCATCCTCTTACTTTCATGTCCTCTGATCCTAACAATTTTACAGTTCTCACCCCAGGACACTTTCTTATAGATAGACCTCTTCAAAGTTTACCTGAGCCAGACTTGACAGATAAAGCAGACAATCGCTTATCTCAATGGCAAAGGTTAAGACAATTTGTTCAATTTATATGGCGCAAATGGAGGTTAGATTTTCTTAATAATTTACAGGCTAGACATAAATGGCAATTTGAAAAGGAAAATGTAACTCCTAATTCAATCGTTATGTTAAAAGATGAAAATCTTCCACCATGTAAATGGACCATGGGAAGAATTCTAGAGGTAGTTAAAGGTTTAAATGGAAGAGTTAGAGTTGTCATTGTTAAAACTCCTCAATGTATCTTTGAAAGAGGAATTTCAAAAATATGTTTACTACCAAGTGTTTAAATGTCTATTGAGCATTCAAAAATGTACGCCTTAATATTTGTATTCATATATTTGTTGTTTTGTTTAAGTGCAATTTTTTTTTCATATTGATCATATTTTTTTATTTTTCATTATTTGTATTTTTATGTATGATTTATGTAACATGATTTGTTTTTTGAAATGTTATTTCAACATGGGCCGGGATGTTGGCGCAGCGATCGTCACCCTTACCCCACACCCACATTTGTACACTCTCTTGCCAGGGAACCACTGCACAAGGCAGTCGCAATAAATGTTTATGCCTTAAAACTCGTATTTGTAATTAATTACAGTCCAATTCGCACTAATACGGATTCGAACTGATATTTTTCCTTCTATACATCAAAGATATTCAGAAATTCAGAGAAGCATGCACAAATTATTCATAAAGAGCTTTCTATCACAAATTAGTTAGTTGCAACAACATGTAAAATTAAAATATCAGTAATAATGAACAAAACCGGTGAAACGTTGGTACATTTATGTTTTTATTTCCAACTAGCCTTTATTTTCAGCCCTAAATTACATTGAACTAGGCGTAAAAATAATTCATAGGAGATATATTGAAATACCATAAAATCTGGCCTATAACACTCACCCATATTTTCCAGTTGCATTTTTTAATTGTTATGTGTATTCGCTGTATAACGCGCACTCCCTTTTTTTTAAGGAAGAAAAAATATATAAATATATGCGCAATGCTCTTATGTTTTGAAGTCATTTATTCGAGGTATTATTCCAAGTTTTAGAAAAAAATAATATACTTCTAGAACTACACATAAATGATGTCACTTCTTTTAAATAAACAGTATTTCGATATATATAGAAGTCTATTTTTGTCTAATTTCTATTTATGCTCATCTCTTTTTTTTTTTTTAAAGTTCTCATTTTCATACTTGGTGAATAAAGCGCACCCATAAATTTTGATTCTATTTTCTGTGATAAAAGTGATTTCTGTGTTACGGTACTTTTTAAATATCAGTTGGTAGTGTCGATAGGTGTTAGTAAACAAAAATTCACCTTGAAGGAAAAAGATACATTTTTCATAAAGCATTTTGGAAAATAAAAGATTTCACAAATAAGCAAAATGCTTTCAAAATTCAAATTTCACTGGTTGATAATTACATCTAAAGAAGTTTAAAAAAATATTTTTTAAAAAAAGATATTTTTTTTTCCTACTTAAAAAAGAAGGAAGAGGAAGAAAAGAAAGAAATACTTTTATCAAAACTTTCAGAATCAGACATCCAGTCTACACAAGCCCTCTAGGTATCTTTTAAGTCGAAAGACACGTGAACAAAAAGAACCTTTATTTTAACATCTTTAGAACAAAGACGGACTTAAAAGAAGCTCTTGTCCAAATACAATTCGAAACTCACAAAAGTTCTGTTCCAGATGTCTCGTTGCCATGGCAACAAGACTGGCCATTACTTAGGGTAGGGAATAATTTTGAGCCCTCTCCATCTCACCTGCGACAGATGTTTCTTTGAAGGTTTTTAAGAGATCGGGTTCTATCTGAATAAAACTTTCATCACTAGATAAAAGATGTAGAAATAATCCTTGGGGCTTATCTCGAACTTTTCATGCCAAAGAATTATGTGTGTTTCCTCATTATGTAGATAAATAAGATTTTATAAAATTACATTTCATTATTTCATATATGAGATTAAAAATTAGACACTATTTAGGATTTTGGAATAACAAAAAATAAGATTATCGTAAAAATAATATAAAACTCATAATTTAGAAGAGTAAAATTAACAGGAAATAAAATTTCTGAAATAAATGTTTGTCTTTTTTTCCCTCTCCTTTAAGTTATTACAAAATTAATAATTATCATATTTGTTTTTCTTAAAAAAATGAGAGTTTTGTTTTTTAACTTGATTAGTGTTTCAATAATTTGAACAATATTGAAATACTAAGTGCAAAAAAAATTACCTTCATTTGCATTGCAAAAATACTACAATTTGCATTATATATGCTTGATATACAAAATACTTATAACTTCTTGAAATTGATCCAATTCATACGGCATGGCTGATAATTTTAACCCGATTGCTATCCATATAAATCGAAAAAAATCAAATAATCTTTCTACGCTTAATTTTTTTAATTAACCCATTTTCAATATTTGTTTCATAATGAGATTTAATTTGGGCATTTTATTTTTATGTATTTAGTAAATAAATAAATGGTCCTCAACTTGACGCATTCTAAACCTGAAAAGATGTTATTTTTTCCTCCTAGCCAATGATACACCTTATCTGATTAGGTTTGATTAACTCATATAATTAATATACACATATATATATATATATATATATATATATATATATATATATATATATAAAACGTAATATCTTCGCAGATTATAGCATTGATAGATATAATTATTAAACAAAAATTAACTATCATTGTGTAATTTTAAGTGGGGTTAAAAAACATCTCATTTATTACATTTAGAGAATTTAATTCTTTACTATACTTAGAAGCATTTTTCCCTTGCGTTTTGATTCTCAAAAAATATGGCAAAATATGTGTTATATATCCTGAGAAAAAAATAGCTCCGTAATTAATATTTTTATTCACCCTTTTCAGATAAGGTAGAAAAAAAGTTGTTCTTCCTGTATAAGGGTTAATGACGCTAATTGTTGTGCTGTAGGACCTGAGCTCGAATACATGATAAGACATGGATGTTTGTGTCTGTGCGGTATCGGGACACTCGAAATATTCGTTGAGCCGCAAGTCCTTTCATGTGGTTGATGGAAAGGGAAGAGAGTTTGGAAGCCCCTGACTCCCCTCAATATATTCTCCCTCAAGATTGAGGTGGAACGAAGCAAAATCATGCTGTTACCTGTATGATGTTCAAAGTCGCGGATAACGACAGACGTAACAGCCCTTTGACACGATGAATTTCTTGGGCCTCGATCTGACATCGTCGATTGAATGACATCAAAAACAAAAGAAAAGAAATGAATATACTTTTATATTACAATAGCCAAACCAACTCCAATTGCGGCAATGCAACTCCAGACCGGCATCGAACCACTTGACAGTCGTAGAGACAAATTCACTTTCAAATCTTGGAAGAGAGCCAGAAGAGTAGATTGCAAGTGCTGGAACAAGTATATATGTGCAATACAGAGACTTAAATCTCAGACTTTTCATCTTTCACATACGGAACTTGTTATGAAGAAACACCAACTTTCGCTACTAATGACTCTCTGTGCTCCTATACAGTCCACAGTCACTACTGCCCTTCCATCTAAACGGCTCAACCTAATTAATAGGACATCAAATAAGACTGATGCCATTCCTGACGAGTTAAAATCCTTTGCCCCGGAAACAATCGAACAAAGATATCCAGCGAAAGAGTGGCTCCATATCTACACTGACGGCTCATACCTACCAGAAGCAAACGGAGCCGACGCGGGATGGTTCTGTCGGCTGTTTGAGGGCTCATTAGCAGTGGGAAAAAAAGCAACCAAGTACGATGGCGAGGTCTTGGCTGTCTGTGAAGCTGCAATGGAATTGCTAGCTGCTGGCTTAGCTCCTGCAAAAGTTGTCTTCTTCATAGACTCCCAAGCTGCAGTTCTAGCTTTAAGCAGCAATACTCCAATTGACTGTCTTAACACAATTCAGTGTCGAACTAAAATTGCGGAGCTAATCTCATATGGCTGGACTGTGGCCTTACAGTGGATGCCAAGTGATTTTGGGATCCCCGGCAATGAGAGGGCCGACCAAAAATCGTCTCAATCGGAAGTCCCCTTCACTCTCAGAAGAGTAAAGAGCATCATCTCTACATCCATCGACAAATTTACTACCGTGACCCAAAAAACCAAAAGCCTTGGGAAACTCTAGCAACTGTGGTCCTAATACCGAGGCACCTGGAGAGAGGCGAGGCTTTGGCCCGCTTTCGCCTAACCACCGGACATGACTTTCTGAGAGCACACCTCCACTGTCTTGGCCTTGCTGCTGACGTAGCCTACCCACTCTGCGGCCATGCCAGAATGGATGGAGACCACCTGCTTCAATGCACTGGACTCGATGAATACCCGACTGATGACATCGTCAGTCGGTACTGGGAGGCTCGGAGTCAAATGGTCAAGAAGCCAAGCACGGACGTTGGATAGATAAAGAAATAATAATATTACAATAATGGAGAATTAAACACTACTAATGAATCATTTACTACGTACGCATGCAAAAGAGGAATTGGAAGAGGTGATAGTATTTCTTCTTTGATATAACTAGTCTGGTTGCTCTAAATGCGCTTATTTCTTATGAATATGTAAAAATCCTTTTTAAAGTCAAAACGAAATACACACTAGAAACAATTTTTTTACGAACTTAAAAAACCTCCAAGAAATTTAAAGATGAAAAAAATATCTATACACCAGTTAAAAAGAGATATATATTTTTTACAGAGTATATGAAATCATGAAAATATCAGAATACATAAGCGATGAAGGGGCAAAGAATGATCACAAAGAAGAGTTTGAAAAACATGAATGAATAAACTGTTTAGTTTTATTGCCAAATGTTTATTTAGTTTTATTGTCTTCGTGTTTAGTTTTTCTTTGCCAAAAGTATTTAAATATGCACTGTGAATCATTTAATAAAAATGTGTCTAGAATAATGGAAGTAAAGCTTGGTAAATTTTTGATGAAAACATTTCTGTTATTTTTTATGCTTTTAAATATTTAGCATAGCTAAGGCAAATAAAAGATTTAATGAATGACAGTTGAAAGGAAGCAAGAAAAAAGAATGAGGGAATTTTCAGAAATAAATGCATAATATGATGTTCTGTAATAAAATTCACGAAAATAAAAAAAAAGTGATAAAGTTAAAAACCAAATTAGGTTTAGTGTAGGCAAAAGCGTTTTTTTTTCTCAATAGGGTAGAAAAATTAAAAGGAACTAAGGTAAAATATTTATTTTACTTGCAAAATTCATCATAATATCATATAAAACTTTTAGGATTGATGGGCATAAATGACTTTTGATGAATTATATACTTACTGTTTTAAACAATTATTTACAAATTGGACTTTTATGAAGGACATTTATCAATAATTTACGCATCCCATTTTATAACATTACTAGCTGACCCAGCCCCACGTTGATGTGGCTTTTTAATAATACGTTGATTTAATATTATTCTATAAATTATTAAATGCAGTCAAATTAATCCTCGTTTTTATTTTCGGAGAGACGAAACTAAGCATAAAACAAAATAATATTTTTATTTTGGCATTTTATTCATCATCTTTTTGAGTACAGCATAATATATCAATTAGTTACAAAGTTGAGTAAAACATATGAGGTTGTAATTTTATAAATGAGGTAACTCACGTTGATTTTTAGCAATTTTTAATATCATTTTTATCATTTTAAAATTATAACAATGAAAATTTTTAATTTAATTAATTACTAATCGGTGCCTAATATTCTTCGCTAACCTGTCTTTTTCAAATAGATTTGATTTCAGCACACTTGAACATTCTACATATAATCCATGCTAGAAACATGAATTTTCTAAGTTAAAGCCGAAATGGACGTTAATTGGTGACATTTATTTATCGCTATGGCAAAAGTCAAACGAAACGGAAGTTAGTCTTTTGAATGTTACTAGAGAATATGACGCTATCAGAGGAATACGTGGCAACAAGTCAATTCTACCTTTAAACTTTTCAGTTAAAAGGGTCACTTCAAGAACATTTACCCGTTATTCGTTTGATGATCAAAGGCGTATCATTGCATAATCCAGGTGGATTTGAGTTACGAACCAGAATAACTGGAGAACCAAGCTTCAACAAATGATTGTGTGGCGGCATTCCTGGTACATACAGAGAATTAAGCAAATCAGTTTCATTTTCATTGACAACAATTTCATCATTACATCACCTGGCAAAAAATGCTGTATCTGGAGACTTATTTGGTCATTATCAATATTTTTTGTTGCTAAAATACAGTCATGGACAAAAAAATTAGTGCAGCAATAAATAATTGCGGGATCGTAACGATACTTGGCATGAAGGTACATGTCGGAAAGATATGCAAATGATTAGAAATGTAGCGTGATTGCGCTTTACGTATAGCCGATAGAGGGCGTGTAACGTAATTCTCCGTGGAATATAAAACAGGTAACCAAAGCTTGTTTGAGGGTGCTGAATCGTTTATAAAGGAAGAGCTGTGGTAGACATGCCATAAAGCAATTTTCGAAGACAATATGAGCATCTGTCGCAATTTGAGAGGGGGAGAATCATCGGTACGATGGAAGCTGGGTGGTCAGTTAGGCGGGTAGTTCGTCAATTAGGCCACTCTGATTGTGTTGTGAGGAGGTGTTGGGACCAGTGGATCCAATAGATGTCATTTACACGAAGACCAGGCTCAGGACCACCTCGCCAGACCAGTCTTCGACAAGATCACCACATCGTAAGAAATGCGCAAGTACAGCCAAAAGCTGCATCGACTGCCATACAGGCACAGGTAGCACCAGCACTAGGGGTCCCGGTGTCTTCTCGAACCATACGAAGGTGCCTGGGTGAAGGACATTTGGGATCGCGGCGCCCATTACGTGTGCTGCCCTTGACACCCACCCATCGATGCATCCGCTTAGAGTAGTGCCGCGCACGAAGAAACTGGACTAAAGTGGAGTGGAACAAGATTGTCTTTAGTGACGAATCCAGATTAAATCTCAGCAGTGATGACCATCGTGTTCGTGTGTGGAGACCCCGTGGTGAACGCCTCAATCTTGCCTTTGCTTTACAGCTACACACCTCTCCCACAGCTGGTGTAAGGATATGGGGTGCCATTGCCCACAATACACGGTCACCCCTAGTATTGATCCGTGGCCCCATGACAGCCCAGCGGTATGCCCATGACATCCTGCAACCACATGTGTTGCCAATCATGCAAAGGCTCCAAGGAGCCATTTTTCAACAAGATAATGCTCAGTCTCACACGGCAAGGGTATCACAAGACTGTCTCTGCACTGTTACTACCCTTCCTTGGCCCACCCGATCCTCAGATTCGTCTCCAATCTAGCATATCTGGGTTCATTTGGGACGGTATTGAATGTTTACATTTTTGTCAAAAAATGTAAACATTCAATACTTTATATTCTTATCTGGTACAATGATGATACAAAAAATTTTTCTAAATATATTCATGTGTTCAAAATTTTCAAATTCAATCAGTTCACGAAGTTATGGAAAAAAAAAGGATTTTCTTCAGTAATTTGTGGGTATCATTGTTTTCGCTGACAATACTTTGCACATATGAAAAAAATTGTAATTAATGTAAACATATTTCAGACATAGATTTATGATAGTTTGATACAAGCTTAATTTTAACCATTTGTTTCCATTTTAGTCCATTTTAAAATCAAATGCATATATTTTAACACACACATATTCATATATATATATATATATATATATAAATATATTTAAAATACCTCACACAAATACAATCAAGCAAATATTCGAAATCATATTAAACCTAGACTACGACATCACATTTCAAAATTTCAATGGCGAATAAAAGTAATGAAGATCAACATTTTCAAGCGAAATTAAAATTGTATAAGATAAAAATTATAGAATATCCAAGTGCAACCTCGGACTTAGGACCGATAAGTGGGGTTAAACTAGTTTGATGGCGCCAACCTTCCCCCTATTGCAACTTGCTAAACTAATCTGGAAATATCCAAATTCTCAAAAATTTTAAATTTAAAAATTTAAAATTAAAAAAAACTTTTCTTTTAAAAGTTTAAAATTAAAAAAATATTTCTCTTTTCAATACCTAAAAAAATTAAACTATTCACCATTGCATTCTGAAAGATATAACATAAAAATGTTAAAATACTAAGACAACTTAGTGCATAATAAAACTACCATAAAAAATCAAAGAATACAATGATTTACAATATTTTTATCAATATATGTATAGAGAAAGTTACCCTAGAAGATAGTATATATATATATATATATAAGTGCAGTATCAGAAGTACCTGATCCAATGTATAGATGACGATTGCTTGAAAATAAAGACTATAGTTGAAAGCACCAGCTTTACTTATGTATAGAAAGCTCTTTCACTCTTTCATTCACTCACTGATCACGAGATATTCGGAACAGTTAGAATAACAGATTTGAAATTTGGCAGGCGTATTACTTTTGTTGAGTAGGTATCCGCTAAAAGGGAGTTTTATGAAAGTCCACACCTAGTAGATGGTGGGGCGTTATAGACAAAAATTCAGGATTTTTAGCTAATAGAAATTTTGCCTTGTAATTTAGTAAGTATGTTTTTATTGTTGAGAAAATATTCGACAAGAAGAAAAAACAAGAAGTCGGAGATTTTGGTGGAAATAAATTCGGTAAAGGAAGTCGTTTTTGTAAAAGATCGTGGTGTTTATGGGTGAGTTCTTGAGCTATTAACTACGGCAAATATCGGCAAGCATGTTAATTTTGTTGAGTAGGGCATGCTCTCTTTGTATCTAATAAGAATCCGATGGTGGGGTTTTACACGTAGGAGTAAGAAAATACTTCCGTTTTAAAAGTTAAAGTTCTGTTTCTTCAAATAAAGTTCCGAGTGCTAAAAGAATGTTTTTAAAATACAATCGAGAGTTTAATGCAAGAACTTAGATATCAATAACTTAATAATCATATAGCATCATGTAATACCTTACGCAGTGGGTCGGTTAACCTCTAGTATCCTCATGTATGTGGAGGTGTATATTATTTATATTGTTGTTGTTTTTGTCGCCTTGTCCTTCCCGAAGAGAAGGAATGAAAGTTACCAGAGCCTGAGACAGGTTGGACTTCTACACGATAGATGGCGATCTATCTGTAGCACCTATCTCCCCCTCCCCAATTTAGGCATGGAACTGGAGGGGAGGGAAATATTCTCCAGCCCCCACCACCCGTGGTTTCTGATGCGACCACCCATAGGACTTTTGGAGCCAAATATTTAATGACCATGTACTCCATGTGTATTCGGAGGGTATTTGGTAGCATCGGGCATCAAACCAGGTCTTCCGGTCTGGAGTCCGATGCTCTAACTATTAGGCTACCCACGACCCATTATTTATATTGATTGCTTTTTGTAGTTTCTAGGGTTTCTAAATTGGGGCCACGAGTTATTAATTAAATGCAAAAAAGGTGATTACTATAAAATTGCTATTTAATTACTTCAAAAGACTTAATGTATTTACAAATTCCAGTAGAATACTATATAATATTTTAGGGGCTATTTAACTTACATCAACAAGAGAGACACCACCCAGAACTGTTGTTTAGTTTGTCGACTCTTTGTCCAACCGACTCATTTAAACTCTTTGCCCTGCTCATTTCTCTCTCTCTGTCTCTAATCCGTTCCCATACAAAAAAAAAAGTTCATGTACGTGTGTGTGTGTGTGTGGGGGGGGGGTTATATATTTTGGGTCGTATAACTATCTATTGAAGTTAATGTAACTCATTGCCTGGAATATATGTATTTACATTCCTTATTATAAATCCTATATATATATATATATATATATAACTGGAGTTTTTAATGTTTGATAATAGTAAGTTGTTCAGCATTTATTTGGTTGTCATCAATAGGAAACACACTAAAGCAAGGACAATTATTTTTACCGCTACATAACACGATTCTTTTATTTGAAAACCCCTAGTCCAACAAATATTCAAGCACAGAAAGATTCTATTCTGGCGAATATGCTCCTTTCGCTCATAATTCGCTCATATGCGGAAATTATTTGAATAAAATATACAACTTGAATTTTTGTTATGTTTTAATAATTGTACATTAAGTGTGTAATAGTTGTAAACAGTTAAGTAATTTTGTTTGCTTTCATATTAACAAAAATATCCATTACGTATTTATTATTAATTACATAGAATGCTGATATTTGTTTCGGAACACTTTATTTAAAAATATTTATTCAATTAATTCTCCGCATGAAGTAATAAATAATTTTTTAACTCTTTTTTCAGGTTGAAAGATTGTTTTTTATTAAAAAATAATAATAATATTAAATAAAATAGTATTTAAAAATTATGCTATTAGAAAAAAATGTAATTATGCTCGATATATAAGCAAACATTACTTATATAAATATTTCAAAATATTCATGCGGCTGATTTATATATATATATATTGTTGTTATTGAATACGTGTTGGTTAATTGAATTAATCTGAAAGTATTTGCTTTAAACTAAAGAAAATAAAAAGAAATATCAAAAAAATTACCTGCTGTTTATAAGCGTCTTTTTGACTTTGAGTTTCGGCTTCAGTGAGGACAGTTGTTCCAGACTTCGACTATCATCCGCAATTTAGAAAGGTAAAAAAAGAGTATTAGCATAAGAAATTGTTAGATTAGTCATTTCTTTTTGAAGTAATCTAACTTATCAAAGTAATTGAAAATTTAAAGCTGTGTATTATAAATTATCCTTCTGTACTAACTTATATGTACTATAATTGACTACAACTAGAAGTATATTGTTTGATATACAATTCAAAACAATACAGTACAGTACTGTTAGTAATACATGTAAATTAAGATACCAATTTTATTTATAAAAATGATGCAGAAAGAAATGATAATTTTTTCATTCTCTTAGTGTCTTTAATGAAGTTTATTTAATATTATAAAATTTAAAGTTTATTTAATGCTGCATTTTTGAAAATATTTCCTTAATTTACTTTTATATACGCTTAAAAATTTCAATATCTTCTCAAAATTAAATTTTTAAGTTATACTTAAGTATAAATAGCTATTTTTTAAACTTATTGTTTAATCCTTTTTGAGTCCTCCTGTATATTAATATTGTAAATATTTCTTCTTTTTTTCATTCCCATGAAACAAAATTCATGTTAAGTCATTTTATGCCTTACAACATTTTCAGCAAAAGTAAACTTATGTGTACTTAATACTAGTTCCAACTTACATTGTTTCAAAGCTTTCATTACACTTTATAATTTAATTCGTTCGTTGCTCTTCTCTTCTTTCAGCAGTTTCACTTAATTTATCGAAAGAGATGAAAAACTCGAAACGACAATTCGATGGCAGTGAGAAGTGTGCATAAAAGGCAAGCAAGCACTTATATTTTAGTCTTGAGAGAGAATAAATTCTTAATAAATCAATAATTCTATTTTCTTTCCTTAGTTCATCGTTAAAGGAGAAAGGTAAATTTTGTAGAGTGTTTTAAGAAATATTTTAAAAGTAGGGGAAAAAATTTTAATGCAAGTAAGTGGATATATATGAAATGATTATATTACCCCACCGTGAAACAAGAAAATGTTTTGCGAGAAATGTTTCTTGCGTAGTGGATTTTAAGTGGATAGTAAAATAAGTCGGTATTATTCTGAGCTTTCAAAAGATTATTGACTATACTCGTACTTTTAGAAGTATTTTAAATTGTTTACGAATTATCTTAAGGTTTATTAAAACAATCCTATGATTTTTGAATAAATGACATCTTTTGGTAGTTAGATATATCTTGAATGAGTTTGAAGGAAAAAGTTAGAAACTTTTTTCACAATTACATTTGTTAAGAATTTTAATGTTCTTTAAGTTAAACATCTATGAATAGACTATATACTGCTGTTTGTAAAAAAGGCAACACCATGAAGAAATCGTCAGAATTAGATGCAATTTAAGAAACAAAAGACTTGCCTTTGTACAAATAAACCAAGAAACTTTCAAAGCTTAAAAACAATACTAAGTGTTCGAAATTAGTATTCAGTGTATCCAGCACGCGCTGCAATAAGTGTTGCTATACGACGTGGCGTGGAGTTAAGCAGATTTTGAAAGTCTGATTGTGGAATAGAACTTTATAATGCTTGTACGCCTAGCATAAATTCGTCTTTTGAAGCTGTAGGACGCGGATCACGAGCGAGATGCCGACCAATTAAATCCCACACGTGCTCAATAGGCGACATATTCGACGAATAAGCAGGCCAAGGAAGAAGTTGCATGTGTTGCGCTGAACAAAAGTCTCGAACCATCTTTGCAACATGTGGGCGTGCATTATCCTACTGAAAGATAGCTTCAGGGGTGCTTCGAAGGAAAGAAATGACTTCGGGCTGTAGCACTTCATGGACGTACCTGTTACTAATAAAATTACCCTCTATTCGTAGAAAATTGGATCGTTCCTGATACGAAATCGCACCCCAAACCATAACTCCGGGTGTTAGGCCATTACATCGTTAGATAAAACACTTTGGAAGATAGCGTTCACCGGCATAGCGTCTAACATGAATGGGGCCATCATGGTCTCACAAATTGAAGCGTGATTTATCTAAAAATACAACTTGTTGCCAATCAGCTTGCCAGGCTCTGTGCTCACAAGCCCATTAAAGACGCAGCCGTCGATGGTTTGCCGTGAGGGGAATCCTGTATAAAGGCACCCTTGAACGAAATCCACGGTGCCGCACACGCCGACGAGTTGACTAAGCCGACATTAGTACACTTGTAGCAGTAGACTAACATGCTGCCAACTGCTTGGAGGAAGTTGTACGGTCATTCACCGCCATCTGGAGCAGGTGTCTATCGTCATGCGCTAACATGATCTTCCACCTTCCACTACCAGTTTTTCGAGTTGTTTGGTTCTCGTCGGTCCACTGCTTTCAAGCTCACATCACTGTGGAACTGTTTCATGGCACACGAGCTCCTATTGAGCGATAGGAAAATCCTCCTTTTCGAAGGCCGATAATCCTCCCCCGTTCAAACTCCGTAAGTTGTTGGAATTTCTCCTTATTTCGTCGAGGAGGTATACTTAGCTTTCACTAAAAGTTCGCCACTAACAAATAACCATTAAATATTTTAAACGTCTCACTACCACCCTCTATTTATACACTTTCAACATCAGTTCAGAGGTCGCCTCGCATGTTCGGTGGCTCTCAAACTTTACTATTTTAGTAACATCCTACGATTGATATTTTCTACAAAGTTCATTTAATTTTGATGATTCCTTCATGGTGTTGCATTTCTTACAGATAGCAGTGTATAATTAAAAGTGAGGGGGCAAAGTAGATTATAGATGTGTGTGTTCTATTTCATTACTAATTACTACAAGTGTGATTGCATTAATTTTCTTTTAAACATAAAAAAGTGCTCGTACTAACTTAAGATTTCAGGCAAAGATGTTCTTAAATAAGTTTATTATACAACATAACAGTATTCTAAATAGTAACTTTATATTACATACTATTTTATAAATATTTAATCGTATTTATGAGACGGATATTACTGATAAGAAACCAAGAAATCGTAATTTGGTTATAAAGGTATGAATAATCGCTCATTTCGAGGAAACTAGCTCAGAAAAGTAAGTTTACATGGAAAGTAACGCACAGGTGTTATATTGTTACTTGATTAATATGTAATTTCAGAAATCACATTAATTAGTATCTTGAGATATACTGATTGTAATTTGTCAACAAAAATGACGGAAAAAAAAGCAGTTTAAATAATAAAACTTACAGGTTAAGTGATTCATTAATACTCCTATTTATCTTTATATATGCCTGTAATATATAATATACGCACATACGCACGCACGCTCTCACCCACACACATGTTACGAAGTTAAGAAGGAACAGTCGAAATTTAATACTAGAAATCAAGGGGCAAGCTCATACTGTTACAAAATGCAGTTCATACTGTTATATGTAGCTCATATTGTTTCAAAATACATACAAGGTCACAAAATTTATGTATATGAGTAGTTATCAAATTATATATCATTATTATGCTTGTCAGTTACTTCTCTATTATGAATAATTCCGTTGTGTAATGGTATACTATTTCAATATTCCTTTTTTGTTTTGTTTTATATCAAATAAAAAATTGGGAACGAATAATGAAATCAAGAATTTTTATACTGATCTGATACACCGGAAATTACTTACCTTAGTGTACTTTGGAAGTAAGTTGACTTTGAATGCCTTTTTCAGATCAATTTCCGTTGTGTTCACGCATCCTGGCTAAAGAAGGAAAGTAAAAAAAATATCACACTTTTTTATTTGTTTATGTCTTATCATATATTTTTTCTCTATTTTGACGAGATCTCATGTTTAAAATGTCGTTTTATATTTATTTTTCGAGTTTGTGGTTTCATGTATGACAAAAGCAAAGAAATCAAGAAAACTACGTATGGAAAGTATTGAGGTTAAATATATAACTACTTTTAAGGCGATATGGTACCATCTTAACAATTTTTTTATTTTTAATATTTGATATTTGGTTTTAAGGGTATTTGATAAAGGGTAATATTTAATAATAAGTACATACAAAAATTTTTTTAATTTGTTGCAAAATATTTGTAAAATTTAAATTTTTTGAACTTTTTAAAACATTTTTTAAATTTTTTAGACTTTTTTTAAATATGTCTCTTTTTTTTTCAAAAGTTTTTTCCAAGTACCTTATGATATACTACATAAAACTGTGCATGTTTTTTTTTCTGCTGCTGCTCTTTATTTTTTTATTAATTTTTTATATTTAAACTTTCAAAATTCTCAAAAAAAAAACATTAATTTTGCTTTTGAAATTTTTTAGAAAAAGTACTAAGTATGTTACAGCCAATTCCTTGCGCAGTTTTACAAAACATAAATTTCGGAACATGTATAAAAAATTTGAAACCCATACTTCATTTATCAAAAAAGCCTTAGGGTTTTGAATGATATTATGTGTACAAAAATTCAACATAGAGAAATAGGAGTTTGAAGTTTTCATTCCCTGAACAGCAAGATATAATATTCATCGAATAGTCTGAAACTTTTATGAAATGTTAATTAGCTTAGTAAAAACTGCTTACCGTAAATAATTGCACAAATGTAGAATAATTAAACAGTATACTGCCATAATGAATATATAGAAGAAGTCGAAAGAAGATCAATATTTCATAAAACTTTATCTTAATAATTATCAAAAATATAAATAAACTCACTTTAGAGCTAATTCCATACTCAGAGCTAATGCACAACATGTACAAAAGATGTTTATGGCTTTATTTTTTATTTCCATGATTTTAAAGGTTTTAACACTTTAAATATTGTACACGAATGAAAGCAAAATCAAATAGCAAATTATAGGTAAAATATATCAAAATCTAAGAACTGCATATGTGCATTTGTATAAATAAATATCTTAAAATATTTTAATAATAAAAGTGTTGAATTTCACACACAGGCTATAGATATATTACTAAAAACAATTTTATAAAAATGAGAGGGTTTTTCTATTCTTGCGAATTAGATTTTTAATTATCTGAATTATGAAAATGAAATTTAATATTTGTGCTTTGAAAAAATTAGTTTTGAAGTTTTAATTTCACTCATAATAATATCATAAAAAGCACGCACAACTTTTAAATCTTGACCAAATCCATTTGCTCTCCCCCCCCCCCAATAAACAGTACACAAACTAGAATTTTTTCATGAATTGAACAATTCTTTCTTGAAATGATTTGTTACTGCATATATATTGTCAGTCTCATTTACGAGTGGTAGAAAAATAATTAGTTCCTTTTGTATCAGCTCTTTTCTAGCAGAAAATCCAAAATGTGGGCGTGGTAGTTGCTGTTCCAGCATCAAATATTGCTCCATAACTTGATAAAAAAAATTCAGGTAAAGCTTTGAACTTTTGCAGGCATGTTTATAAAGACTCGAGGTATCAAATTCGCCAATAAAAAATTTTCGACAGTTTAATGATATTTAGGGTACCATATCGCTCTAAAATGTTTAGTGGATTTGTTAAATTTCGTCGATTTTTAAAATAGAACATATCAATATGTTTTATTAAAACAGTTAAATAAGTGTTTAAGACTTTTTTTTTTATTGTACTGTACTAGAGTTAAAAACAATATTTTTAATGAAAATGAAACTGATGATTGCATAAACGTTTCAGTTTTAAAAACTTTTACAACTATCTCAAAATTAATTGAAAACTTATAAAAGAAATGTTTAAAAAGTAGCCTTGGTTTTAGGAATACGCGTAGTAATTAATATAAAAATGTATTTCCCAATATTAATTTATTTTTAAAATAATTTCAATCTTAAAATCACCTTGTCTAAATATCTTATACATGTTAAAACTTGGAAGACATTACATTATTCGTACAGAATTCTAATCTCATAATCATCCCGTAACAAACTAATTCGGTAGCCCAATCAATAAGGCATCTAATAGAATTTCATTTAGCAGTGGAAATGGTAATTAAGTCTTACAAAGAAAAATAAAAAATGAAATACAAAAAAAAAAAAAAAAAACAGGAAGTAATCTGCAAATTGATCATTTTTCACTGTCCTAACTTTAGGTGAAATATCGCAATACTCATAGCATACAGCAAGATCAATCAGTTGGCCCACGTATCTTACCATCTCTGCTCGAAACAATTTATATTTTAACACACAAAACTGTGTATTCTGAATTATATAATAACATTCCTCGTAAAAACACTTTATGACTCATTCTTGAAATAAAACACAACCATTTCTTGGGGTACTCCGCAAGGATGTATGGAACTTTAATACAAAACTTGTAATAAATATTACGGAACTATATAATTCTCGTTTTCAAAATGGCAAAGGAGAAAGAGCTCTCCTGAAAAAGTAAGAAATTGAATTTCTAAGATGCTATTGTTCTATAAATATTCCTTTGTTGTAGCTATATGTTTTAACTTTAACTGATACTACACGTAATAGACGTATAAGAGGTACAACTCAAAATTCGATGAGAAGTATGCATTATTAAACTTAACAGAAATGTCCAAAAGAGGTATTCATCTTTAAAATGAGGAAAGAACTAGCTTTGACCAGTTGCAACTTTTTTCTAATAGCTACAAACCTTCCTAAAAGATTCTTTAAATGCATAGTCATAACTTTTTGGGCGCATTGTAGTAGCAATGGGATTATTTAAAGGCAGAAATTTAACTTTCTATGTTGACACAGCTCACTCATTTTATAAAGTTACATTTGTGCCTATATTTTGAAATATGTTATGTAAAATAATACATTATAAGGATTAATTTTAAAAAAAGAAAAAAAAAGAGGACTAGTAATTTCGAATTCTGGATAATGTTGAGAAAGCATAACAACTCATGGAGTATTTTCAAATTTATGAATTCTCGTTAAAAACATTCTTTTAATTTCAATATTAGAGAAATAGGCTATGGATTGTCTCAGTAGATTTTATTATGGTTTTCGCTACGATTTACACGTAAATAAAAAAATTGAGCATGCAAAGAAATAATTAGAAAAAAGCCTAGTACCTTCTTTAATGCTTTTTCGCTCTTTCTCAGTTTTTATTTAAAATTCAAACATAAAATTTAGGTGTTCTTTTAAATGAATCCTTTTATTTGACATTATATATACGAGGTAGGATTCAAAAGTTTTAGGGCAGTCTATAACTTAAAAATATTCCGAATTAAATTGCTGATCAAGTTAATAATATTCCTTCAAAATAAGACCCTTTAGAAACAACATACATTTGCTACCACTTGGTAAGTTCACAGAAACATTTCTAGAATTCATTTTTCACCTACTTTTAACTTCCTCTGCAGATGAAATCAGCGACACTGCAGTTGTACAGAGTCAACCAACGTGACATTTCAAAAAATAGGCTGAAGTCGGAAGGGGGAGATCATTGGAGTAAAGAGGATGTAGCAAAATAGTTGTTATCGTTTTTGCAAGAATGTCAGTGACGAGGAAAGATTGGTGTGCAGGAGCGTTGTCATGCAAAATCCCTTTCATTCCTTTGCCTACAATCTTTCAGATAGACTCACGCAAACGCAAGTTCAGCATAGAGTTATTTGCTTACTTAGCTTCTTTCAGGAATAGATTCCAGATACACAATACCCTGGATGTCGAAGAACACACCTCCAGTATGACCCATTTAGAAGGAACTTGGCAGAACTTGGATTGCAGGTCGTATAAAAACACAATTTCTCTCGTTTGCCCAGGCTGTCTGAATTCTGCCTAGTTGGGAAGGATCTTTGTCAACAGCTGAGATTTAGTCCCCCCCCCCCATTTCCATTCAAACTGCTTTTTTGTCTTCATTTAACATGCAGGGAACAATATGTTGACACATCCTACGCAAGTTAAGATTTTTTATTCAGTATCCATTGGCATGTGTCTTCGGATATTCCAGCTAATTCTGCCATTTGTGCTATTGCATGAACCCTGTTCTTACGTACCGCCGCAGAAACATCTTCGATGTTTCAGCGGTGTGGGAATTTTGCGGACGCCCAGAGCGTTCATTGTCTTGGACATTTTTCATACCTTCTCTGAAACGTCGATGTCACTCAAAAGCTTGCGTTTGCGATAATATAAAACTGCCATACACATGCTTCAACAATTTGAAAACCTCCTTGCATTCGTTCTCAAGAGAACACAAAAATTGATAATCATTTTCTGCTCAACAATTGCCATTTCTTTCAATCGGTTACTAAACACATTCTTCTACAAAATGCGACGTCGTGGCAAACAACGAACCACGTGATTTGGACAAACCACTTTTAGAAAAGGGGAAGAATGCAGTAACACACAAAAATGTTATTGAAGCCGTTCTGTTCTAAATATTTTTCACTTTACTGATTTAGTCCATGGAACTTTTGAATCCTATTTCGTATAAGTATTGCATATACATAAATGTATTCATATAGTGTTACATTGTAACTTGAGAGTGTCTTGTTCTCCAAATTGTGATTTGCAACAAAAATGCATAAACGAAACTCGATATGTTTTACTTAGTTCAATTTGGAAATGAAAACGAAATTTTACACATTTAAGCAAATTTTTAAAATTTCTACTACTAACTGGTCCCCAAAATCTTTTTTGTTGTTTGTTTTGTTTCAGTTTTAATGCCTTTGAAAGAGAAGTCAGTGAGAATTCTTTGTTATTATCATGAAAAATTTCCGAAAGAGAAATAAATTGGGAAATATTTGAGAAAACTACTTTTCGCCATAATATCTTAAATTTAATATTAAAATTAATTATATATGCATAGAGTATAAGACCCGCTAATACAGTCGTATCATTGAAATATTCAAGTTATAGAATTCTAGCGTACCATCTCGAAGTAAATGTTTATTACCCTCAGGTAAAATTAATTATTTTATGAAGCGGTAAGGCATACAATAATTATTTAAACGAAGGGCAAGAATAGAGTATTATCAAAGAACCAACCAAGTAGAAATTATGCTTAAGATTAAAAAAATTTCTATAATTGTGAAATTCAGTTAACTTGTTTTTGAGTTCGAATCTACAGAAAAATTCTGTGTTTAATTTTGATTTTATATCCATTAATATTTGATAGGATACTCTACTATATTATTAAACATTTTACTTTTAATACTTAGTTAATTTAAGACGATTTTGAAAAATTTACGCCAAAACTTAATTAGCATGTTTTTGCTTCAAAACAAGAATTGAAGAAATTAAAATGTTACCCATTTTTAATTTTTTAAGTTCTCTAGAATATTAAAGCTAACAAAAATTTAATATATTCAGATTTCATTTAGTTATAGTGTAAATAAACATTGTATTTAAAAAAAAGATTTCAAAATCAAGGGATTAAAACATTATATTTAAAGCAACACAGTATACTTTTTCAAATAATTTTTTGGGGACAATAATAGTAAAAGAAATTCATGTTTAAGATTATATTTTTAAAGTGAGTGAATATTAACGTACCACTGTTCAGCTACACAAGTGCTTTGGGGACGGTGCGCGAAATTTTGAACAATGATCAAGGGACGCGAATGACACCTGAGCTGGCACCTCCTACTCCTAACTACCACACCACACACACGGGAGGATGTTTGAGCTCTCGACAGATTTAACACGCATCGCTCTCCTACAGGGGGGTCTTCAGTGGTACTGGGATTGAACTCATGACACGCTAGACACGATCCGATGCCTAGACCACTTGGCTACCGCGGCCACATTTTTAAATTGATTCTGAATGTAAAAAGTCAGTTTAACCACCCATTATTTTAAAATTTCAAAGAATTAAAAAGTATTAAAATTATTAAATTTGTAGGAAATGCTCCATTTTTAAAATTTTTTACCCATTTTAAGTCATTTATGTTTCTTAGTTTATTGGGAATAAAGTTAGTATATGAGTTTAAAAATCTGTTTCCTTTTTTTTTCATAATTATTATAGCTAAACCTAAGGAAAAAAATTAGAAATCTAAGACCAAAATCCATACTAACTTTTATAGAACATAAATTTGGGAGTACATACAAAAAATTTAAAGACTCTATCTTGAACAGAAAAAAGGCCTTAGGAATTAGAAAAATTCTTCATCTTTAAAATTATAAGTCCCAGAAAAACACATTTACAGTTTGTAAAGTCATAAAAAAACCTAATTATCCTGTAAAGCTCTAATTTTGTAATATATTTTTTTCTAACTTAATGTTCTACTAAAAAAAAAGGAAAAAAAAAACTACTTCATTAAATGTGATGAAAAATATTTTTTTTTTAATTCAAAATATATTTTTTGATAATAAGGTTATTCAGCCTAATCTAACACAATATTTTTTACAAAAGTTTTGAAACATAAAGCATTTATATACAAAGTAATAATAATATAACAATAAAATAAGATGAAAATCACCAGGTTTGTACATAAAAATTAATTTTTTGTTAATTTTAAATCGGGGTAGTTTAACAAATTTGAGGTATTGTTGCGTGATTTTAAAGTATAATAAAATAGTACTATGATATGTGTGTTTATTATAATGTAGTTTGGTATGCCTCACGGAAATTTTCAATTTTATCTGCAATACTTGTATTTGGAAGTCTAATTGTAGTATCAGCTGGTAGCGTGTTTTTAGATACATCAATTTCAGTAGTATTCCAGCTTTTACAAGTATTATAGTAACTTCAAAATGTTTTCACCGAGTCATTTTCATAATAGGAACAAATTCATGAAATACTTCTAAATTATAAAAGCTTTTCGTAAAAGCGGTTTTGCCTGGAAATCAATCTGACTTAAGCAAACAGAAACAAACAAAAATAATTTTAAAAATGAAAATTGAAAATTAAAGGCAATAACTATTTTCCAGTAAGAAGGTTGGTTTTGCACAAAAATATGTTTAATTAATTCATTTTAAGAATTTAAGAATACTTTAAAAGGGTACCAAAACCAAAACCTAAGCTCAGAAAGTCTAAAATATCTTAAAAATTAATTGGTTATCACATCTGAAATGTAGTGACAAACTTCGAAATGATATGGGTCAAAAGAAAATGCAGAAAAAAGTGAAAAATTAAAAATTCGATAGTTTTTTTATTTGTAGATTAGTATATAGCCTTAAAAGAGATTACACGAAAAACGTAATTCAAAATATAAAAATACAATTAGAAAATTAAAAACTTAATTCAAGACCAATAATTAAAATTTTATATAAATATATATTGATCATATATGTAGCAATAAATTAAAATTCCTTAAAAAATTTAGTAACATTGTAAAGTATTTTTAAGTAAATTCATTATTTTTAAAGCAAACTATAATCAAAATTCAAAAATATTCATAAAGAATTTCTAAATTTTTTTAGTGCATTGACTATATTATGAATAAGGCTCAAAATTAATTGGTATTAAAATAAGTGTGAATTTTATTTTTTGAATTAATGAATTGTAAACTACATTCTCTTACGCATTAAAACACTATAGACGTGCTCATATATATTGAAATATAATTTCTTTAAACTCATCTATTCTTATCTGTTGCATTAATGTTTACACTGAGGTCGGTAGCAATTTATCTCAGTATGGACTCTACAAAACCTCGAAAGCATTAGAATTTATACAGATAAGTAGTCTATCAGCAATATTTTAATTTCCATGAATTATTTTAATGGTGTTGAATTAGAAGGTCGAACATTTCTCTCGATGGGAATTCCATTGAAACACTTGAAAGGATTGAGATCGTGTAAACTAGTTGGCAAGAAATGGAATCTTATGTTGCTAAGACAGCATTTCTCAAACTGCGGGGCACGGCTCCCTGGGAGGTGTGATAACCCTACAAGGGGGCACGACCCTATCGAAAATAAAAGATTAAAAAAATAACTGAATCAAAGTAAAACACAAAAAATATTTTCTGACATAATAAAAAATACACATTTACACTGATGTAATTTATAAATAAAATCTGACAATATTACGTCATCAAAAATAAAAGCTTCAATCTGTGATCCTATAACCAAATGAAAAAATACATTTTGTTTGAATAGCTGTAATCTTACGAGAGAGAAGAGAGATTTTTTTTATTATGTTTCTTTTTAAAGATGAAATACGACCCTTTCTGAGAAAAAACATAACCCATATCGAGAATCACAAAAAAATTAGGAAGATAAAATATTCATCACTGTTATTATTATTGAAATACTGTACATCAGCTGTAGGAAGAAATGGAAGACTTAATGTACTTTTTACACCTGATCAAGCAATTGAAAATAAAATGAATGAAATAATGCACATTACTCATGATAGCGAAAGTTAATTTAAGAAAAGCGATTAACATGAAACGAAAGGAAAATTTTCAAATGCTTCCTAAAAAACTTCATTAACTAAAATATGAAGCCATAAGTGACCACGAGACACACTGCGCTCTGTCAAAATGATCCTCAAAGTACAGTACAACTACAATAACTTGGAACAAAATATTACAGTTTTGCCTGCAAATAACATTCCTGTAATATTAGTGAAAAGTGCCTGGTTTGCGTCCTTTATTAAGAACATGCACATTTGAATCATTAAGTTCAATTTTATAAGATTTTTTTTCTCAAATTATCAAAGAAAAATTGAAAATTGCTTCAAAGTAGATTCTTTCTCTTAATTAAATTATTCACTGGAATTACGATTTTTTACCGTGTATACTAAACATAATTATAAAAAAAGGATTGGGGTGATTGAGTCACCTCGCATAGTGATTAACGTTAGTATCGAGTGCGCACCTGCTCCCGGGTTAAGACATTTTGAAGTCTTCTCGCTTTAAATATTAAAAATAACGCGATTTCTCTTCATTGGAATTTTATATTCTTTTTCATTGTTTAATAATAATTCTAAATGCTAATTCGGTGAGGCTTAAAATTACAGTTTGCTTAAAACTATTTACAATATCACCATTCATTTAAAAAATCATTTTATATTTTTGTATACCTTGAGTCGTGCAATTGGTTTTATATGATGTAACAAATTTCATAGGGTGTCTTTGTTATCGCCAAGACATAACCGCAGACAAATATATTTTTGCTGCTGTAAAGATTGTTCAAGATAGTCTATTTGTCATCTTCTGAAAGAGATCTTGGAGGAAAAGTGTCATTGAACGATTCATGTTTATTGGTATTTTTTTAAATTTACTTTCGCGACAAATCAAACAATTGCTGAACCATGCCTGTTTTCCACAACAAAATAGTCAATTTCCCAATCGTGTTGAAACAATCTATTTTCTTCGAATATTTTTCACTTCCATGATAGGAAAGATAGTTAAAAATTAGTTCCATTCATAAAATGGTCGGTACTCCACTGTTGTTTATTATCATTAATCAGAAAAAAATATTGATTCGCCCCCATACGACATCGACAGCAAAAAGCAAATTTGATATATTTGATTTTTTAACAAAGAATTTCTAACCAAATTTTCATAAATAAATAAATAAATTTCTCAGAACAATGGGTTATGACCGGGACACTTAAAAAGGTCCGGTGGGCCACAGGTTGAGTATCGCTAAACTAGACTATTTTTCTAATGACATTTGTACTTTTAGAAATGGAAGGTGGAGGAAATAAATCTTTAATTAAATATCATTTTACGATCTGTTCCAATTTAAAAAATTAGAGAAAGAAAAACAACACAATAATTATCCTATTACTTAAAAGTAATTTACTTAAAAGTAATTTACTTAAAATATATATTAATATAAAGTGACATATAAATAATTTAATACGTATCTTGTTAATTTGTACTGTTTATAATTAAGATCATATTGTAGCTTTAGCGTCAAAGTGCATTATTATTGCATTCAATACATTATTATTGTATAAGGGGGACGATAAAAATCATGATTGAAAATTGGGTCGCCAGTGTTGAAAGTTTGAGAAGCACTGCGCTAAAGATTTAACCAAACAATTCAGAGGTGATGACTTGAAGCCTTTGATTTTTGAGAATGAGATGATCAGTGGAATGCTGAAGACTCAAAAAGGGGGCTGAGAAAGTATATCAATAATGTTGACCAGTGAGATATAGCATCAAACAAACCGGAGATCGCAATGAAATCAATTAAACAAATACTTATGCTACTTTGAACATAATGACACGCTTATCAGCTACAACAGCAGGTCACAGACAAAAAGAATACATCTCTTCATCGAATTTACCCCGTACTCATGCCTTGTCGCCAGCATGCATATACCTATGTGAATCTGGAATCATCAGACCATGTAACATTTTACTACATTTTCAGGATCCTATTGGGGCGCCCATTGCTGATCCATGCTTTCATCCAGTGGTATGTGTTCTCAAGGGAAGATTGCTTCTTTTCGCCCTGAGTGGGAAGAGGATTTATGATGATGTGTTTAATAACATGTTTGTGCAACAGTATTAAATTGCCAAAATATTTTTTTGCATCGATATCCTCTCTATCTACCTTTACAATACAAACTATTCTGTCGACGGACCCATACATTCACACAGTTACCTTCCGCAGTTGACTCTTGCTTAATTTTAAGTGATGTGCATCCGATATACTCGTAACACAGAAGTTTAAAAACTTTTCCATGTCTGAAGCATTTTCAAAATTCAGTCCTTCATTCTTCGGGTTCTGATATATAATTTGGTTTTTTCTTACCATTGTGGGTGTTAAATTATTACTATCCCCTTCCGGCAGTCCTTATAAAGTCACATCACTGTTGATATTTGCATAGTAATTCAAATTGTGGTATTTGCAGATATCAGAGATTTGTTATTGTTCTTCTTCCGTATATAGAGGGTGGAGCATGGGAACTTCTTTTTTTGAAAATGCAATTTCAATACATGTTTAATTCGTCTGTATTGTTGATTTCCGCCTACCAAACAGCATTGGACTTTTGAATTTACTCAGTTTTAAATAAAATGCCTGTTAAATGTCGCCATCCTTTATAAATACATTGATGGATACGATTTTGAAAACTTTGAGCCACCTTTTTAAGCATACCGACAGGAATATCGTCATTTCGACTCGGATGTTGTTCTGTATGTCTTCCAGAGTTTTAGAGCGATTTTTGTAAACAAGGGAATTGAAATAAACTCACAGTAAGCAATCAGGATGGGATAAATCAGGGGATACACAGGCCAGTTTGCGTTCCCTCGTAGGGAGATCAGTCATTGGGGAAAGGTTGCTCTTAAAACACCCTTGGAAAACTTGGAGTTGTGCGCTGTGGCCCCATCTCGTTATAACTACTACGTTATAAGGACCCCTTTCTTGAAGAGTGGGTACGAGGAATTGTTGGATCATTGTCACATTGTCTGAATTGACACACATACTCGTTCCGCATTTTGTGGTGTTCTAACGGTCTTCGGAGGTCCTTTCCTTTCTATTGAGACATCTATATTAAAACACATTTCCGATCAATAGGAACACGACTTCATTGAGAAATATCGGAGTGACAACAAAAGGCACGTTGCACTACAACCACCGACCGATTGTTCGAGAAATACGTCTCTTTTGTAAAAGCGCCTTGCTGCCTCTATTACAGCATGTTTGAGATGGGCAGAAATACAAATATCCCCCTCCACCCCTTCTAACGCCCCTCTCCTTTCTACGAACATCACTGCAACATGTTCAAAAAAAAAAGAAAGTTTATGCGCCCCATCTGTATTTATATTTTTAACGTAGGATATTCAATAGAAAGAAGTTCAAATAAAGGTTAGTAATCTACATATTATTTAATCATAATTACCACAGGTCTATGAACATCCCAAAAAGCTCTTTCTTGGCTGTCTAAAACTTTTCTTTCAAATTTGTCTCTCTTTTTGTCGACTCTGAAACAAAAACTTTTGTTAAAGAAAACTGAGGTATAAGAACTTTTTTTTATAGCGTTGGTAATGTAATACTCTTTTCATCTAAATGTTCTCAAAATTGGAACAAACTAACTAATGAACGAAATTTTCTACCCTATTTTAAAAGAAAAAAATTAACATAGTTATTAAAATTGCACGCGTGATTAAATGCTGCATCTAAATTGACAAACGAAACAGACAAAAAATAGCTGTGAAAGGATGTTCGTTAAAAATGTTCTTTAAAAAAAAATATTTACATATAATATCCCTAGCTTACCAATTCTGTTTTGCAATTGATGCAGGGGATGTGACATTAAATATAATTTTAAAAAAAACTTGGTTATACTTACTTTGCTTGTGCCTCTGCTTGCATGAAAATGAATTCCCATTTTCTAGAAAACATTTTTTGGAGACGAGCCAAATTTTCAGCTTCATAGTCTACCAATTCCAGTCTGGTCTTGTTTTGCATCGTTCTCTTGCAGAGATAAACAGCTATAAAACATTGAGAAAATTATCAGTGAATACAACGTATACAAATTATTAAAACAATTATGTGTGAATAAAGAGAGCAAAGAAATTATTAGAGCAATTATGAGAACAAAATAAAACCTTTTGATATATATATATATCAAGCATATACTAAGAGTACTATATATTTGCATTCACAAAATTTAATAGCTAGTTAATATTAATGATTAATATTACGAATTTGTTTTTATGTTTCATATGTCTAAGCACACCTTTTTTTCTTTTTTTTTTTTTGCTTTTGAGATTTAAATCATGGTTTTTATGAAAATGCTTATTCAAAATATAACTCTCATTCATTTACTTGTATACGGATAATTATTTTAGTGTGGAAACTTAAATTTTGTTCCATATTTTAAAATAAAAATAATTTATTGTTATAATTTTAAGCAGAGTAATGCACGTTTCAAAATTTTAATTAATTAAATTTCCAGATGAAATATTAGCATTGAATAGTTTTATTGTATTGTAACTAGATAATATGGCACACATATAGTGAATAGTGCACAAATTCTTTATTAGTAAGATTGTGATGTATAATGTGTGAATTAAATTTATTACGAGTAATAAATAATTTGAATAAAAATTCAAAATATAATCACAGAAATCGTTTTACCTGGAACAATTGCAAAATTATTGCTATAAAATATATTTAGATCTAATAAAATAAAATATGGTAGTAGAAGATATTTGTGCCTCCATAGCTGAATTAATTAGTGTTTCAATTTTGTTACAGTAAGATCTGTTTTCGGAGAAGTGTTATACATTGAATACATAATAGGATCTTCAGGCCCTTATAGAGAATAATTAGAATGTTTAATGATAATGACATTAGCAGGCTCCATTTCTCCTTCAGGGACTGATGCCAGTTTTGTAGTTATAGAATAAATTTATTCAAGACTAGATCAAAATCGTGTTCTGAAAACTTAAATTAAATGAACAATTCGAAACGATCCGACTGAATATTTTGTACAGGAATTATTCTCTCCCTCTCTCTCTCTCTCTGATATTGACAACTAAAAAAACTTCATTTGTGAAGGATAAACAGAATGACAGAAACAAAAAAAAATTAATATGATAAATGTTAAGAGCTTTGGGAATGACTTTATTAATATGTTAAGCAACTTTAAGAAACACATACTTTATACATTTTTGAAATTATTTTTAAAAAAATTTATGGCTATAGAAAGCTAATATTTCCTTATATGCTTACAAAAATTAAATTCATTTTTTGAAATATGCAAAGAGGATTTTATCCAAGTAACAAAATGTTTCGGAAAAGGCTCACAAATATTTATAATATGCAGGATGGTACTCTTAGTTTAAATAAAAAATTGCTCTATTACATTATAGGTTTTTTCCCCGATGTTCTAATTGATGAAAAGTTAAGGACAAAATTTTTCCTGATAACAGAAGACGTCAATGCCTAATAGTTCTAAAAATTACTTCTCCACATCATACTTATTTGAATGTTTTTTTAAAATTAAATGCTATATTTTTATTTACGAATAACATTACTATAATATAACAGAAACATTTAACAGCTTATGTTTTCTTTATTTTTCATGAGTTATCGCCTAAATTCTTTATTAAATAAGTTTATCTTATAACTTTTATTTTTATATTCAAATTTTAACAAATAATTCCTAATAATTTTACTTTTTAACCATGCGTTATTAAATCCCTTTTTATCTATTTTTCTATTTTTTTAAACAAGTAGTGATAATTGGATTTATTTATATTTTGCTTAAAAAAAGTTTTCGTTTAAATCCTAAAAAGATTTCAAAATTATTATGATTGTAAATGTTAGATAATGTAATAGAAATAAATGGTGAAAAATTTAAGAAATGCTTATTATGAACACACAATGTTTAGTCCTTGAGAAGTATTTTTTTTATACAAACGCGGAGCACATTATAGTTCTAGAAAACATTTTATTAGTTTATTATTAATGAATTCATTGCTTAATTCATAATTACAAAATGTATTCATATTTTTCTGAGAAAAAATATTTATCTGAAACTTATTTGAGTGACTAAAATTATTTTTAAAATAATTGATTTTTTTTTGTCTTAAGACTTTGTCTTATTGTTTTGCTATTTGTGCATTGAAACTTGGAAAAAATTGTGTTAAAATAGTGTCTAGATATTTCTACATGGATTTGCCAAATAAATTAAAAATAAATGCTATTCAAAGTAAATTTCTACATCAGGTACGAAATCCTTCCTATGACTTGGTGAATACGTAAAAAGTTTTTATTTAGTATTTAAAAATAGGTTATTGAGGATAAAAGCATGTTGAATATTTTAAACTTTTGTTCATTTGCTTGTATAAAAAATTGTTTTATTTAGTTAGCTATAAATGTGGTTCAAATTTCAACATCTTTTAAGATATGTTACTTATAAATATTTTTTGAATAAATTGATAATATATTTATGTATTGTAACCACATAAGACAAAACTTGTTTTAAGCATAAATTTTTTCAATAATCATTGTTGTCATTTTCTACGTTTTTTACTTTTAAGCATTTTTTTTAAAAAAGTTCTAAGAGCATTTTTGAATAATATCGAGTCGTACTTATAATTGAAATTATTTATTTAAACATAAAATCAAAAATACTTTATTTTTTTTATATTGGTCCTATATAATAAAAGTTTGCATTATTATATGAAGATTTGTGAAGAAAGTAAGTGAAAAAAATATTACACAGCTATTATTATTAATTTAGAAACAAGTTAACTTCATGCTCATCCAATTTTCTTGTTATTCTTAATTATTCCTTAAATATATTTTTAATGCTTTCTGATGCATTACTTAAGCAAATTTATGTTAATTCATTTCTATGTATGACTGAAATATAAGGCAAACAAAGGATTGTGTATTTTATATTATTGTTCTCTCAGTTATCAAGTTGTTTTTAATTTTTTGTTAATAGTAATTGAGAAAAATTCATTGTCATATAGATACATAATTTAACTATTCTTTAAATTTGATAAGAATTTTCGAAGAATCTACAAAAAGAATAAAAAGGGGCCTATGCCTATGCATGAAATTGTTTATAAATACTTGTTTGTATAAATTAATAAGATTTATATATACAAAAAGATAACTTTTTTGCTAAAAGAACTCATTGATATGTTTTGAGTATCAGATAATAATGATTTGTATATTAGAAATAAATGGCCCTCAATTTGATTTTACTTTCTAAACATTTTCAAATTGATTGCACAATAAATCTTTAAATATTATCTTTCCCTGACTGATTATTTACTGGTGTCGCATCTTAAAGAAAACGGGAGATATACAGTTCTCTTTCAAAGAATGTTTATATTTTTCTAGCTTCAGATTTCTAATTTTTTTAATAACGAATTAGACAGAGTGATGAAAAAGTCGATTGAATAAATGCCTTGAATATTTTTTAAATACTTTTTTCACTTACTAATATATTGGCAACAATGGAAAAAGCGTAATTGCATTCTTAAAAATGAAAGGAATTTATTTCGAAAACTGTTTTTTCTATGTATGCTATACGATTTAATAAGCTTAACGCAAAAGAAAAAAAATGACTTATAATGAATCTATTGATTAATTTTACTGTGCTAGAAAGGTAAAGAATATTTGGAAAAAAAAAAGGATAAAATTCAGTTTTTTTTAAATCAACCAAGTAGTAAAATAATCTTTTGTTTTGATTTGCTTCTACATTGTCCTTACTAAACAAAATTCAGAAAAATTCGTCACTTTCATATTCATTTCAGTGGTAAAAGGAATCGTACAATGGTTTTAGCTTATCAAATTATCTTCATACGTTTTAAAAATTAATTTAGGTGCCAGAAACTATTTAAGAGACTGATCATACAAATACCTTAATCAGAGGAATACATATAGATTAATTAAAACAAAATGTTAAAGTTTAACTAATTTATTTTTTTTTAAATGTGTAAAAATGTGAATTAGTGAAAGTGAATTAATAAAAGGGAGTTTGAACAAAAGTTATTTGCTCTTATCTGTTTTGAATTTAATTTTCATAACAATATATATAATAAAAGATGTAATTCCATATCACTATAGAACAGTATGGAAACCATATGTATGATTACTTATTGTACATCTTAAACCTAGGTAAAAATGAAAGTCATAAATGAAACTTTCATTAAAAACTAATTTGTGTAATGAATAAATAATTATCATTGCAATCACGCACAACACGAGCTATAAAAACGACTAAAAAATCGGTCAAATAATCAAATTTAATTTATTAGCCAAAATTATTTTTTATCCTACGTTTCTATAAACTCACAAGATGTGAAAGCTCTAAGTTTAAAAAAACGAAGAGTTGTAACTTTTTTTTTTTTTCACTTCTCAATGGAAAATCAAAATTTTAAGGAATCCAACTACTTGCGACAACTTTTTTTTAAAAAGAAAATAGAGATCGGGGGATTTTTTTGTTGTTTTTAGATTTCTTCAGTACATTTTAAGAAAAATATGCTAAAATTATGAAGAGAAAAAGAAATTATTATTACTAAAATGAAAAAAAAAACTGTTAAAAATTTACAAAAAATAACCTAAACGCGGCCCGTTCTGTGCAAATGTTTATGGACAAATTTTCAATTTTTCAATTCTAATGTGTTGCTATGTTATTTATTTTTGAAATGACTTTCAGGATAAGAGATATTTTAATTTTTACAAAAACTGGAGCCCTTTATCTTAGTTATTATATGAAATTGTTTTAAAAAAATTATTATATTCACGTAAGGGACTCTAAATTTTGTAGTAAAACAATGATTGACAAATCGGAAGGTAAAAATACTTCTACTACTCTACAGAGCATACACCAAAGGTTTCAGTAAATTATTTTCAAAAATGTTTGAAAATTGGCCGGTCCCGTTTGAGCATTTTCAAAAAAGCACATTTCGAGTAAAATGCGTTTTAAAGTATGACATCTTGCTGAAAGTAATGACATATTCTTTTACTAAAACACTTGTATTTTTTTTCTAGAGAACGGAAAATAATAAACTTGGTATTTTTTAAATCTAATAAGACGGCCTATAGTAAAAGTTAAGCTTATTTGTCAATTTTTGACAAATTTCACAATATTAGTTTAGTCGGACACATTAAACTGATTTATCTCGGAAAGATAAAATAACTAGTTTGCCTTCGTTTAAAAGGTTTTTCTTTTATTGTGCCTAGCACTAGAAAATTATTTTCGCTTATTCCTAATAGTACATGGAATAAAAGTTGGTATGCATTTTTCAATCAAAGCAATACTTATTTTTTTTAAAAAAGTTGAATTTAGAATTTACACATTTTTTAAGGAATTTTCAACGAACATTCATAAAAAGAAGTATTGTACGAATAGCAATCTTGTTATTGCAAAACCCATACCAACTTTTGTGTTACATATAGTTTCACGTACATGTAAATAAAATTTCATATATGTACGTTTACGTTTGTAGGAGTAGTAGCATTTTAAAATTACTTCATAAGTTTCAAGTTTTTCTCTTAAAAAAGTAAATAATTAGCTTTTTATGAAATTTTGAGCAATAAATCTGTTTTACATGGTACATACATATAGAAGGCAACCAAAACATTATGAAAATCCTTAAATTATAAAATTTTGCGTAAATCGTACCATGTCCCCTTAAATAATTTTATTTTAATTAAGTCTTTAATATGAACACAAATCACTTTTGCATTCGGAAAGCAATTAAAGGAAGAATATAAAGAGTAATCTAATGTATTTTTCATTTCTAAATATTATTTAAATTTGTTTTTATCTCTAATGTAAACTGCTGTGTTTGTAAAAAATGCAACACCGTGAAGGAATAATCAGAATTTAATGAACTTTAAAGCATACATCAATTATTGGATAATACGTAAAATAGTAATATTACAGAGCCACCGCGCATGCTTGGCACACGCAGCGACCTCTGCACTGATGCTGAAAGTGTATAAATAGAGGGCTGTAGGGGGGGACGTTGAAAATAGTTAAAGATTATTTATTAGTGGCGAGGGTTTTAGTGAGAACTAAGTATGCCTCCACCACGAAATAAAGAGAAATTCCAACAACTTACGGAGATTGAACGGTGGAATATTATTGACCTTCGAGAAGGAGGATTTTCCTATCGCGCAATAGGAGCTCGTGTGCTGCGAAACAGTTCCACAGTGATGTGAGTTTGAAAGCAGTGAACCAATGAGAACCGAACAACTCGGAAATACTGGCAGTGGACGATGGAAGGTCATGTCAGCGCATGACGATAGACAACTGCTCCGGATGGCGATGAATGACCGCGCAACTTCCTCCAAGCAGTTGGCAGCACGTTAGTCTACTGCTACAAGTGTACTAATGTCGGCTTAGTCAATTCGTCGGCGTTTGTTGCACCGTGGATTGCGTTCAACGGTGCCTTTATACAGGATTCCCCTCACGGCAAACCATCGATGGCTGCGTCTTCAATGGGCTTGTGAGCACAGAGCCTGGCAAGCTGATTGGCACCAAGTTGACTTTTCAGATAAACCACGTTTGAATTTGTGGGACCATGATGGCCGCATTCGTGTTAGACGCTGTACCGCTGAACGCTGCCTTCCAGAGTGCGTTATCAAACGGCATAGTGGCCTAACACACGGAGTTACGGTTTGGGGTGAAATTTCGTATCATGGAAGATCCAATTTTCTGCGAATTGAGGGTAATCTCGATTGCAACAGGTACGTTCGTGAGGTGCTAGAGCCGGAAGTTGTTCCCATCCTTTAAGAGAAATCCCTGGAGCTATCTTTCAGCATGTTGGAAAGAGTTTTCGAGACTTCTGTTCAGCGCAACAGATGCAACTTCTTCCTTGACCTGCTTATTCGCCGGATATGATGCCTATTGAACACGTGCTGTATTTGGTTGGTCGGAATCTCGCTCGCGATGCACGTCCTGCAAATTTAAGAGACGAACTCTTTGCTGCGCATACAAGCAATATGGAATTCTCTTCCACAAACAGACATTCAAAATCTATTTGATTCCATGCCACGTCATATAGCAGCACTTACTGCAGCTCGTGCTGGCTACACTAAATACTGATTTTGGACACTTAGTATTGTTTTATAGCTTTCAAAATTTCTTTGTTTATTTGTACTAATACAAGTCGTTTGCGCATTAAATTTCATCTAATTCTGATGATTCCTTCATGGTGTTGCATTTTTATAAACAGCAGTTTATATTTATACAGGACCAGATCGTGACCTTTGGGGGCCCTGGGCTAACAATATCTGGAAGGCCCCTGAATAATTAAAAATTTTGCCACTTTTCTAAAAAAAATTTTGTGCAGGAAAATTTAAAATAAATGGAACTTATTTGTTTATTTTTGTTTCAAACAATTTTAATACTTTATAAACAATAACATAATTTACAAAAAATACTTTTCGACACTTTTGTGTTGCAAATTCTCTTTTTCTCATGACATTTTAAGTCTTTAGTGAGATCATTATTAATAGAAATAAGTAATAAATAATTAAGTCTAGTATTTGTCATTGTTGTTCTATATTTGTTTTCTGTTTAGGTTATTTTAGAGATTGCACGCTCCACTGCACTAGTAATAGCGAACGTTATAAAAATATTAAAATGGTATACACATTTGGAAAAACGTCAACAAGTTTATTTTCAAAAACTAAATTTAACATATCAGTACAAGTATAGGATAGCTCATTTTGTTTTAGATAAGTTTTGAATTGAACACCTTCATTTACTAATTGTTGGTCTACATCATCTGAATAGGGCGTACACACTCCAGGGCGACCTTCTCTTTACTTTGATCTTGGAAATTCATTAAAAATTTAAATTTCTTACTGTATTCTGCACATACTTGACTTCTATTCAAATCAATGATTAGCTTATCTAACGCAACAATAAGCGTGCCCTTTATAAATTTTCCTGTCCCATACACAGTTTTTTCTGTCGATTTATGTACAAATTTTGAAATAAGCCGTCTGTTGTTCACATCACTATATTCTCTTTCTACACTTGGACTTAATTTTTTGGCTACGTCTTGATACTCCTTTAGTATTTTTTTTATCTGAATCATGAACATAGCTTATAAACGTTTTTAATGACATAATAAACTTATTCCCTTTACAGATGTCCAAACCAGGAGTCTGTAATTTTTTGTTTACTGAATTAAATCTTTCTAAAATTTCTTTCTAAAATATCATTAAAATGGCAGTTTCGAGTTTTGTTTGCTTATTAAATAAAATTACTGCCACTTTTTTCGAAAATCAATTTACTCATTTTCATTGTTACTTAATGTTTTAAGAATATTCATGTTATTACTATAATTATCATTTAACAATTCAACAGCATTGTAGTGACAAGACCATCTTGTCTGACTTAAACTTTTAAGGAAAATTTCAGTTTAAATTCACGAAATAGAAGTTTCCACCTACGGGTCAAAGCAGAAAAGAAAACATATATATGTTGCACTAAAACAAAGAAGTTTACGATTTCAGTTACAACTTTAACTGATTCTGCACTAACAAGATTAAGAGCATGTGCAGCACATGATACATAATTGGCGAATTTATATATATATATATATTTTAGAAGAGCTTGTACAACATTATATTGACCGGACATATTGGAAGCGTTGTCAAATGACTGTCCCCTACAATTATTCAATAACTGTCCATTTGTTACTAAAAATTCTTGTAGAGAATTAAATAAGTATAATCAAGTGACTACTAATTTTAATTAATGAGACACATATTTCATACACTTTTTCCCTTCAAAACAATATTGTTGTACAATAGCAAGTTGGTCATTGTGGAACAAATCTGATTTTGAATCCATCACAATTAAATAGTACTTTGTGTCATCGTTATTTAATTGCGTTGTAACTATTTTAATGATTTACTTGCCTGTGGTCTCGATTATTTGCTAATATGTTGTTTTTGGTAAATACGATATTAACGATTTTGGTCGTAATTTCACTGTTCAATTTGTTCACGAATGAATGGGTCGAATTGTCTATTAGCAGTTCCAGGGCACCCATAAAATTATCATTATGAGGCGAACCAAAACTTCCTCGGTACCTCTAAATGCTGAACCTCTTATAGCCAAATACTGTACTATCGCAATAACACGTTTGAGGACATTGTGGTAATATTTTGTATCTTTTCTTAGTTGCTCCTGCAACTGTTTATCTAACAAGGGGAGGGCACGACTAAGGAAATTCATTTGGGAACGAGATTTTGTGTAATAGTAGTACTCCTTTAGGGTGTTCAACGCTCAATATAATAGCGTCGAATAGACAATCAGTTCCGAGAAAATAGCCTTCGAAGTTCATACTTAGCTTTCATACAATTAAGTTTTATTCAGCTCCAGAGATGCAGAGGTATAGGTGGTAGTGCACCTGCATTCCACGCGGTCTGTCAGAGCTCGAGTCGTGCGATCGACTTGCTTTGTTTGTTTTTTAATTAATTTAATTATTTTTACTGTTAAATAAATTTATTTAAAAAAGGCTTATTAAATATTTTACGTAATTGTTTTAATACTTATATTATATTTTATAAATGTATTATAATATTATTTTATTATTATAATATTAATTATTGTAACATTATTAATAAATAATATTTATTATAAAAATATAATATGTTAAATAATATTTATTATAAAAATATAATATGTTAAATAATATTTGTATAATTATTTTGTATTTTAAAAAGTAAAATAATTGCAAATATTTTTATAAATAGATAAAAAATAGTTTTATAATATGTAAAATTGTTTATGATATTTTATAATTGCAATTATTTTATAATTATATTAAATATTTGATAAGAAAAATTATTTCATTGTAAAAATAATTAAATAAATTGAAAAAATAGACTACCACGTGACTCGAACCCTACCCGATCGTGTGAAATGTAGGTTTGCTATTACCTATGCCACTGCTTCACTTGAGCTGATTAAAACTTACAAAACCTATGTGTGAATTTCGAAGGCTATTTTCTCCAAATTGACTGTCCATTCGGCGCTATTACATTGAACATCCTAAAGCAGTGGTCTTCAAACCATGTTCCAAGGAACCCTGGCGTTCCACGAGTCACAATAAGAAATATAGAAGAAAAAAATATGTATGCAAAATGGATTCACGTTCTCTATGAAGTTTATAAGTTACAAGTATCTAAAGGTCATCGACCCTCCCCCCCCCATTCGTTAAAATTGAAAAAATTATTTATTACATATAATTTTATTTTGTAACACTTTTTAAACTTTTATTATAAAAGAATAAAACGTTTTAACTTTATGTATATATTTAAATTGATTGTTAGTATTCTATTGTTTAATATCTCGGGTTTCACGAGATAATTTTATACTCGTTAATTAGCACAATGTCGTGCAAAACTGAATATTTTTCTAATGCAAAATGCATCTTTTTTTCATTTGTGTAAAACAACACCTACAATGAAGGAAAACGAACAACATATTAACAGAGTTGATGCTAAAATCTAAATTTAAACAAGAAGAGCTTCTAACAATTTCAAGTTTCAAATCCTCTCTGATGCAAAATACACGGGATTTCTCACACATCTATAAACATTTTAATGCCATTTAGAACATCGTGTTTAGGTGAAATATATTCCTCAACGTAATGGGGCTACAAAAGCAAATCAAACTCAGAACCAGTAATGCGATTGCATTTTACCTCAACAGACCTAGACTTCCACAGTTCGTGTGAAAAAAAGGAAGCACATATCTCAGATACTAAATATAACGCATGGATAGGTGACACTTGAATCACATATTAATTTTATTAATCAATAAATTATATTAACGAAGTTAGATTAGAATTTTTTAATTATAAATGCAAATGTGCTTTCTTTAATTGCTTTTACATGAAAAGCCTGTAACATGATCTACTTTAAATATTACTCTTTGAGACATATTCTTTAACATATGTGTTTGGAATGGGGTTCCTAGTGGGGTTTCTAGTTCTATGGGTTCCGCAAAAGCACCTTCAATTTCTAGGGTTTCCATGAGTTCAAAAAGTTTGAAGACCACTGTCCTAAAGGAACACTGATAATACACAAAGTCTCATCCCCAAATGAATTTCCTTAGTTATGCCCTCTCCTTGTAAAACAGATTTATTTTATTTTCGTGTCAACCAAACTAACAGTGAATTTTTATGTTCAATAGAATTTTCCTGATTTTCTAAGCAACTTGTTAAGTGTTTCCTATCATAAAAATCTGTTGTGTACTGAGAATTTGTTTTAGAAAAAAGTTTGCAGGTGGAACAAAAAACACTACCAATACTAGTTGAATGACATAGCCAAAAGATCTTCCCATCACTTGGCCATTTTTATGTTTTTTAATGAAATGACTATTCGAAAATGATCTCTTTCGTCCTTTGTATTCTCTTACCAAAACATAATATATATTTTTTGGATTTTTATTTTGAAAATAACTCATTTTATGTGAAAGGATACAATCAATAAAATTATTACTTAGCGATTTAAGCCACAAGCACACGTCAACCTATTTCTTAAACTTAAACCCAACATTTTGTAAACACTTTTCGGTTGAGACATTACTGTGATGTCCTTTGTCTGAACAATATATTTTTTAGAAGGCTGCTGGTCATCGAGATCTTGCACATTTCCCTCATTAATATTTGCTTGTTGTGCTTCTCCGTTTTCTTTGGCTAAGTTCCATTCCCTTTCACTTCATTGGCGTAACGTGCACCCCCGCCTTGCTGGGAGCCCCAATGTTCTAGGGGGGGGGCCTAGAGCCTATGTTATGTTCTGGTTTTTCAATCCTTTGTAAGGACTTATTTGGGGCCCAAAACCTGACTTTGTATAGGCGGGGCCCTAATATTCTCCGTTATGCCACTGTTTCACTTGTTAATGAATCTGCGTATCTAGCGTAATGTATCTTATTACTTTGTTCCATTGTAAAAAAAGTTGAAACTCTGAAACATTTAATTTCTTCTTTTTCTCGATTTAACAGAAATTTTCGTTTTTCCGCTCCACTTTTATTTCTATTGTTAACCAAGGATTTGATTTTCCTGAAAATAAATTTAAAAGTTTAGGCCATGAAATTACGATAACATAACCGACTGTGCTGAATAAACTAAAAATATTCTCTAACAAACTTTTATAAAACAATATAGTATATTTCTGGACAATTAAAAAGAGTACCCGCGGTTTATTTAAAAAAAAAATCATTTACGCGCTAAAACCTAAAATACTGATTATAATTATTTATTAGCCCATCACTTTAAAGGGGTTTTTATAAAAATAAACTTTTTAGAAAATTACTTATTTCACTTTAAAGAAATACTGTTTTTCGTTGTCATTCATTATTTTATATTGCTACCTATACTTAAAAGAACCGATTTATATTAAGAAAATCAAGACCACTTTATTTTTATCCATAATATTCGCGTTAAATCTCCATAATCCACATAAAATGATTGTTATTTTTTTCCATTCTGCAGAAGTAATTAAGTTACTCATCACAATTTTTATAAACTCATCACAATACAACAAGCGTAATTTTCTTACTCATCACAATACAACATATATATTTATGGGAAATCCTGATGTTTTCAATCTTTGAAAAATTGTGAAAATACAGAAAATACTTAATCATAACTTCATATCTTCCTACTTAAATAATTTAGAAATGTGTATTGGTACTTTTACTTGAAACTTAAGCAGGTTCCTAAGTATTTTTTAATTTCAGGTATTATGCACAGGACACAGCACTAAATCATTATATTATTGTAACTTAGAATTATTATAGAACAAAAATAAATGGATACAGAAAATGTGCCACTACGTTTGTATAAGTGTTCGATGCTCGTCGGCACCGTCCTATGATACAGCCAGCCTCTGTCTATTAATTATTAATTTCCGCGTATTCGGTGGTAGGGCGGGAAGAACAAAAGTAAATTGCTCTTGCTCTCGAAAATAAAAATAAATTTGATATGGTACTTCGGGTATTTTATTTTTGATTTGTACTTTTTACTGGTTTGTTATTTTATTACTATTTTGATTGTAAGCATCTTTTTTCTGTTTGCTATATTCAACGGGGAATGGGGCATCTAGAACCCGGGGAGGGGCCCTGGGCTGCAGCCCATTAAGCCTATGCATAGATCCGGTCCTGTATATAGATATATATAATTTTGAAAAATCATGCATTTTTCAACTCTAAATTCTTTTTATAATCCAGTTCCTTAAACTAAAAAAAATGCAAATAATGGTAATCAGTCTGCAATTTAATTACATAGAGGGCTGCTACAAATAAAATTTAATGTCACTTTTAATCTTACTTTTGGTAACTTTATAATTTTTTATACATTTTAATAAATTAAAAAAACATGCGTAGTCCATTAAAAGTTAGCTTCGATTTTCTGATCATTTTTGAAAGTAAATGAATATTTTTCTAACTAAAATTTCTATCCTTGTATTGAAGCTACTCTTTGAATGGAGAAACACACATTATATACTTCTCAAGAATTACTTTAATTTTATTTGTATGATAAGTTATTTTAAATATTATATCCATTTACGCGGTATCTCCGACTGGTTGCGACAACTTAAAAAAAATAGAGATATAGGGAGTGTTTTTGCGATTTTTTAGATTTGCTTAGTCATTTTAAGAAAAATATACTAAATTTAAGAAGAGAAAAAGAAATTATTATTACTAAAATGGAAAAAAATGGCAAAATATTACAAAAAATAACTTAAACGTGGCCAATACTGTACCAATGGTTTTTGAACAAATTTCAATTTATCAATTCTGATGTGTTGCTATGTTATTCATTTTTGAAATGACCTTCAGGATAAAAGATATTTTAATTTTTACAAAAACTGGAGCACTTTATCTCAGTTATTATATGAAAGTGCTTACAAAAACAGTGATTATAATAACATAAGGGACTGTAAATTTTGCATTCCGACAGTGATGGATAAATCTGAAGGTTAAAAAACTTCTACTATTATTCAGAACTTACACAAAAATTTCAGTTAATTATTTTTAAAACTTTTTGCATTTTTTAAAAAAACTTTTTATTCTAAGACGCTGGCCCAGTGAGTACTTTTCAAAAAACACATTTCGAGTAAAACGCGTTTTAAAGTATGACATCTTGCTTAAAATAATATTATATAATTTTTTTACGTCGCGCGCGCGTGTGAAAACATTAAATTATTGTCTATAAAATCAGAATTGTATATAAAATATGTAACTGAACTACGTATATAGTATCAAAACACATCCAAACACTCAAAATTCTACAACTTCTTGAAATAATTTAATTTTAAAAATTTATTCAAGTCGTTGAATGTATTGAACACTATATGATATTAGACACTTTACATTATACGTTTAGCTGTCTAAGACATTAAAATGGTATGATATATATTGAATTATTAATATTATTAACTATTACATTTTATTTTATTTTGTTTCTAGCAAAATATTTCTCTTTCAACCAATTTAAATTTTTGATAAAATATGTATTTTATATAAAAATGTTATAAAATATTTTAAGGCATTAATGTATAATTTTTATCAAAAATAAATTTTGTATTAATTAAAAGATTATTTTTTATAAAATCTTTATATTTCTTTTACTTCTCAGTTCTAAGCCACGCTATAAATGCCTTGAAGAAATTGGATTTTATACTTTTAAAACTATCATACAGAATTATAAACTCGAAGCGGATTGTATAACGTGTTGGATGTATTTTTATTGAGAATTTTGTTTTTATACACATTCAGTTATACTAAATTTAATGTTTACTTCGGACTGTTAAAAATGTTCTTAAATATAATTTGTAGTGTTTTTAGCGTGAAAAAGATAAACGATAAATATTACAAAGTTTCATATTTTATTTATTGCATGAAAACTAATGCTACTTAAACATAAAATTCTCATAAATCTATTGAAAATAATTATGCATTACTATTATCTGTATCTATTTAAATCGAATTACATAATAATCTTTTGTCTGTACAAAATATTTATATTTGAGCATTTGTACGTATGAAATATATAATGAATTTTTAATATGTAGATCGTAGCTGCTTCGGCAAATTTTAATAGAATTTTGCGCGCAGAGTCAATTTAAATTACCTCAATAATGGATAATGATGACAAAATAATAGAATTGGAGAAAAAAAAGTCACATTGTTTAAACCATGGATTTTTGAAAAACTTTCCAAGTCAAATGAATAAAGAAGGTTTGAAACTTTACCAATAAAACTTGGAAAATGTATGCACTGATATTCGAGTAGTGAATTACTTCTAACATCTCATAAATTTCTCTATTGCTCAATTTGTTTTAGAGTATACGGTTTCATATGTAATTAAAAGAGTAGAAATGCAATTTAACAGTTAACATTATTCGTCATTTAACAGTGGTTTTTCCAATATGTTTATTCAAAAATTTACCCTAATTGCATATCTGTTCCCTCTCTCTCTCACACACACACACTAAATCTCTGAATCAGTTTAAATCAGTGATTCCCAAAGTGGTATATATAGACACCCAGGGATCTATGACGACCTGTAAGGGGTCCACATCAGCGGAAAAATAATTTAGGGGTCCATGACGTGTAAATGGGGGTCTATGATAATGGCTCTCATCAAACCAGACCGTGACTTTAATTTTAAAAGGAAATTTAATCAAGTGTAAATCAGACTTACCTATGTAACAGAATTAATTTTTAAATTGAATGAGGTTAATTTACTGTTAGAAGGCGACAGCATAAATTTTATTAAAACAAGGACCACATTTCAGCCTTTGTTGTGCAAAAATTAAGCTAAAAGTGTATAATAATTGACGTCGCAAATTTTCCCAGTTTCTCAATTCTCACAGACAATCTACCAGGAAAAAGACGTTTTAACCTATGTTCCAACATTTAAATGTCCTTATTTTAGATGTTTGGAACTAGGTTTGAGATTGTTTTGAGTGTCGTAATAACACAGTAGGAAATGAATTGATATGGTCACGTTGAAAAAAAAATGCTATATTACAAGAGGAACTGATCAGGAAAGGCAGTAGTGGAGATCTTAAAGTAAAGCTTAGAAACTGGTGTCATCAATTTTGGCTTTAAAAAGACATACCTGTTATTTATCTCAAACTATGGAATATTTTGAAATTTTTTTTAATTGTTTCTCCCCCCCCCCCCGATTGAGAAGGAGTTACAGTGCGCTTGTCAATCTCCAAAACAAAAAACAAAAGAAAATGAGGAAGAAAAGACTGGACACTATTAACCGAGGAGATATTTAGGGTCAATCCTGAAAAGATTAAAGCAAAATGTTGAAAACTGGTTATTGTATCCCCAGATTCATTCCTCGCACTAAAATCATTTGTTTATTGCTCAGTTATTGTACATATTAATTAAATTTTAATTTAATTAACATGTGTTTTCTTAAGTTTTAAACACTATTCTTCACCACAGTTAAAAATTTAAATCTTTTAGAGGAAGTAGCTCTATACCTGCTGTGAAAAACTCGTTTAAATTGACGAATTTGCAAAGATTTAATATTAGGTAAGTAGGGGTCTACCCCAAACCGAAAAACCTGTCAAGGGTTTTATGAGGCAAAACAGTTTGGTAACCTCTGGTTTAAATATAAAAAAAAGATTCCATGTAGTATATATATATATATAAATACTTAGATAATATAATATACTCAATGGAATTAGTAAAAATTAAGTTTATAGAAATACTACTGTTTTAAGAAATCAATTACTGAATTGGCGATGCTTCTATAAATTCGTTTTGTAACTCAGTAAATATCAATGCATAGCCTCAGTTTTATTTCAAGCAGAGTACACTACATCTTACTTTATACAAGCTTATTTTATTTCTTTCAATTTGAAGAGAACAAATGTAAATATCATAAAACAAGCTATTGCAAAATACTTACAATATTTAAATACGAATTATTATATTTGATAGAATTTTATAAATACATAAATTTAATAAGCTTAGTTTTAGAGAGCATACAAAATTTAGTACATTTGATTATTATTTATTGATTAAAAATTACTTTCTAAATTTGAGTACATTATTTTTAGCTATTAAAGTAAATATTTAAAGATTGATTTCTCTGTAATTTTTATGAAAACTCTTCCTGAAAAAGTTTGTTATGAAAGCTTTTTTAAATAAGTCATTAACTTTCAGATTCAGCATGCAAAATATGAATGTATTAGGACATCAAATATCTAATCTAAACAAAATTTATAATAATTTTAATATTCATAATTTCTTAAGAATAAAGAATTTTCCTTCTTTTATATAAAAATACAATATTCAATTACCGTAATCAGTATTCTCTGGTTCCCAGCAATTAGATGGCCAAAAATATGGAGTCTGTAAAAAATTAGATTCATTAATAACAAAACGAACAATCAAATAGATTTTTTTTAAAAAAAGTCTAGGTATATAAATTTAGAAAGTTTAGCCGGTGTATGTACATCTTCTTACAAAGTATTACTACTATTGATTATATATATAACTGCCACCAGAAAATATCACAGATCTACCGTGATTTGTCTTAAAATTTCAATCTATGATCATCTATAGACATTAGATTCAGTTAGAACACTGTTGTTGTTTTTGTAGCGATATGATCTATATAAGCCAGTAATAACCTCCACACCATAGTGATAATTTTGGTTTAGTGGTTAAGTTACTCAGATTCGGATCCAAAAGTCCAGGGTTCTGTCCTCCGTATAAGCGCGCCACTTCATTTGGTGACCCGAGCTTAACTAAGAGAAGCGAAACCTAAATTGATGTGTCGTGGCGCCATCTACCCGCAAAAATAAGAGAGAGCAACCAAGGAAAAAAATCGTCAGATTAACGTGACGCAACTCATCCAAGACACACACAAACAAAAAGCAGACCGCTCCCATTAACAACTATATCGTTTGCCTAACCAACTCACTGGTAGGGAAGTGTGTAGCGATATCATCTATATAAGCCAGCAACATCCTGTGCACCGTGGTGATCATTTTGGTGTAGTAGTTAAGTTACTCGGTTTCGGATCCGAAGGTCCCGGGTTCTGTCCTCAGATTAAACGCGCCACTTCATATTTAAAAATTCATTACCCTTGTCGTTAATATTAAAGAGATATATATATATATTCAAAAGCGAAATATGGAAAGAGGGAGATCTTAATAGAAGACTAATACACACACATTTTTTTTTCTTTTATCCAAATAGTTGGTTTAATGTCAAACGATATTTTCAGAAAGTTTTTCACACTGGAAACATACTTTACTTTCAATTCATTAAATTAAGTTATTCATAATTGTTTTAATAATAACAAAAGCTCAGTAATAAAAATTAAAAATGTAATTATATAGAGAAAGTTTTAGATACTTAATAGAGGTAAGTATCTGTCGCGTTGAATAAATATTTCAAAATGCTAATTTCTAAATATATTTCACTTATTGGTTTTTTAAATGCTATATTTTTCTTCCTTTTTTATGACAATTTCGAAAGAAATAATCATTAGAATGTGTTGATATTATAATAAATACTTCAACGATCACTTGAAATCTTGAAAAATGTTCTAAAACTCATTAACATATATCGAATTCAGCAACATAATTTGAAAACTAATACACGATTAATTTCTCTCTCGAAATTTTCAATGTTTGTATATTCTGTAGAATAAACATATCTTTGCAAATTTTTATAATTTATTTAAAACAACAAACAGAAATTGCAACAAAAATAAAAGAATTAGTTCAAATTAGCACCCAGTTATAAAAGATTTTTTTTTTCTATTATATTCATTTTTCACAACTTCTTTCGAGCATAGTATTGTGCATTTCTGTAAACGGATTTAGCTATTAAAATTAAATACCTAAATTATTCATTTTAGTATTATTTCTTTTTTATTTTAAATTTTCCTATGTTTAACGAAAAATATACATATCTCAATTACTTTTTTCTAGGAAAAATATCACTAACAAGGGGAAGGCACGATTAAGGAAATTCATTTCGGGACGAGACTTTGTGCTATAGTAGTATCTTAGGGTGTTCAACCCTCAATGTAATTCCTCCGAATGGGCAGTCATTTCGGAGAAAATAGCTTACGAAATTCCTGTTTAGCTTTTATACAATTGTTTGAATTTCTTCCAACGGCGTTGGAGCGTGGTCGGTAAAGCAACTGTTTACCATACGACAGGCCTGGGTTTGTTTCTCACAATCGATTTTTTGGTTTTAAATTCATTTAATTATTTTTACAATAAAATAAATTTATTTAAAAAATACCTTAAATATTTTTATGATTATAGAATAATTAAATTAATAATATAAGAGATATATATTATTTTTATTATATTAATTATAAAATAATTTTTATAAATAATTACTATAATATATTTTATGTATTATTATATATTGTATATAATATTTTATTTATAATATATTGCACTTCATATTATAAAACTATTTGTAACTAATTTTTATATAAATATAATTGATATAATATTTGTATAATATTGTATATAACATTTAATATTTTTATAATATGTACTTAAAAATTATATATATATATATATACTATAGCTGGCATGGCCCGGCGTTGCACGGGCTTTTACCGAGGGTATAACTTAATCCTCATGTTAATTTCATCCTTTCATTCTGACGCCAGCACTTTTGTGTGGGTGTGACACGTACGATGTGAGTGCCTATCAAGACTTTCTCGTAGAAAATTTTCCCTTCTCTTCACTAAATCAGCACTGCCAATATTATTTCTCGAAAAAATTTTGTTTCTTTCCTCTCCGCTTAGCCCGGCGTTGCCCGGGCTTTTACCGAGTGAATAACTTAATTCCCATGGGAATTTCCTGTTTCCCTCAGGACGATAGCACTTACGTGTGTGTATGCGCACGATGTGAGTGATTTCTTTAACTATGTCATTTAAACTCCTTTTTTCGAAATTTTTTCTTGCGTTGGTGTGGTGTGGTAATTAGGAGAGATGGGTGAAAGCTCAGGTGTCGTCCTCGTCACTTGAGCATGGTTGAAAATTTCGAGGTCCATCACCAATAACCCTCGAATAGGCGAACAGTGCGAATTTAAAAATCCCTCATTCACTTTTCAATTCTTTCGTTGCAATTTTTTAGTCAACGGAAACGAAAATGTAGTTTTTTTAAGAATAAGTTGTATGTTAAAAAAAGACAGAAAAGTAGAAATTTTTCAAATTAAAAAATTTCACTACTATTTTAAATCTTGAAGTAAAATTGTGAGGATTTTTTGAAATATACGACACACGGGGATTATTAAATGATTGTCTTAAGTATTTTGAGTGTTTTATTAAAATTTTTCAAAAAAGTTTTTGGCATTTTATTTTTTAAATCACTGATTCTAAATGATCAATGAACTTTTTAAAAATCATTTTCATTTAAATTCATCGATATTTATAAAATACAAATCTATAACTAAAAATTATTTTACATTAAAATTGATTAAAAATGTTTATTTAGCAATTAATTGTGACATACCGTTTGCTTAAATAATTCCAGCATTGAAAATTTATGTGGGTAAAAAAAGCAGAAATGAAAAAATCGAATTCCCTGGATTCGAACCGAGATTTTCTTGTTATGAATCATTGAAAAAGAGAGAAATTACTTTGAATGAATTTTAATCAGAAAAGAACCTTTTTAAAGGCTAAAAAATATGAAAAGTGCATTAAAATAATAGAGGAGCATGTTAAAATAAGTATTTAACAGAAAAATTAATTTACGTGGGAAAAATAAGCAGAAATGAAAAAAATCCAGTTCCCTGGATTCGAACCCAGAGCTACGTGATGTGAAGCGTTTATGCTATCCACTCAACCAAGGACACCAGCAGTAGAAAGGGAAAATACACTTTTTGATGAATGGAAGTTTGAAGTTGAAATTTCTTTTTTATTGAAGAGGGTATCCAAGGTTACTCCCATAACGATTGAAAAATTTTGATTGACGATTGCATTTAAATGTATTGCAAAAAATTTATTGATTTTTGATATATTAATGACACGCAATTAATTATAAAGAATTTATAATATATGAACATAGCTTTATTTATTTTTCTAAGGAAGTTATGCTAAGAAACTGAATAATTCCAAAAAAAAATTCGAAATGGGCAAATTTTGCGTTTTTATTATGAAATTATATGTCAAGAGAAGATTTCTACATTAGGCATTATTTTAAAGTAAACTATAAGTTTTATGAAAGAGAACAAAAATTTTGATACTGATAAATATTTTAAATGAATCTCAGAAATATATTGAATAAATTTTTTTCTTAATCTGACATCTATAATGATTTAATTTTGAAAATTATATAAAGAAAAAATGACGAAAATTGAAACAAAAATAACTTTTTCACTTGCATTATTTTTACTCGCCAAATTTGCTGATTTCCCCGTGTTTAAGTCAGAACTTTTTAGTGCAACCCTTGAGTTAAATGTGGTAGACGGCGAAACAGTTAAAAGCTCTGCGGCGCAAAACCATTTTTCGACGCCAAGGATTGGCTGACTGTAAAATCGCGTATTTTTAATCAAGTTTTTATTTTTTAGGGCATAATTTTTAAGTTAATACTTTCAAACTTCACACATTAATTTCAAAAACGAAGTACTTTTAAATAAAAAATGTACAAAAAATACTGTTTAAATTATTTCTCACAAAAACGGTAATTTACGAAAATCACAAATTTTTTTTTAAAATTCGTAATTTTTAAGCAATTTTTTCAATCTTTGCATAGATTAGGGATAATATTCTTTTACACACGGAAAAAAGTTTCGTGCGATTATCTTCATAAATGACGAAGTTGTTCAATGTTAAGTACAAATTTTGACTATTTTTTAAAAAATCGTAGAAAAAAGTTTTGGTCATTTTATTTTTTAAATGACTGGTTCTAAAAGAAAAATGATTTAAGTTATTTAGTGTAGAATATCGTTTTCATAACACGAAAATGAGTTCATACGCAACCATTTAGAAATAATTTTCATAAAAACGCATCAGTTTTAACTCTTTTTTAAAAAATTCGTAAGAAATAGAAAATATCATTATTTTGCAAAAAAAATTATACCGCATCGTGTCGAAATAAATGGTCTTTCCGATTCTGTAATTATTTTTTGTCTGATTTCAAAAGCAAAATTGAATGGCTATTTTAAAATGGTAGAAAAAGTGCGGATCACCACTCGGCCGAAACGGAATTGAAGTTTTGCCGAATAAACAACTCACAGGAGTAAAACAATTAGGTGTTTTAAGGTTTTTAATTAATATCTTTTTAACTAAATATAATATCGTAATATAAATGGGCAAAACGGCTTCCCGATCTTTTGGTACCTTCCGCGAATTTCTGCGTCGTACGGTTCGTGAGAAGATAGACGCACATAAATAGATAGATAGATAGATAGATATGTTTGTTTGTTTACCTTCGAATTTTAATAGTGTAGATAATTAATAAATTATATTTATAAAAATATATTATAATAAATATACAATTATATTTTATATAAAAATTAGTTACAAATATTTTTTATGTAAAGTACAATATATTATAAGTAAAATATTATATACGATATTATAATAATACATAAAATATATTATAATAATTATTTATAAAAAATATTTTATAATTAATATAACAAAAAATATATATGTGTTATATTATTAATTTAATTATTTTATAATCATACAGAATATACCTTTTTAAATAAATTTATTTAATTGTTAAAATAATTATATGAATTTAAAACAAAAAAAATCGATCGTTTTAATCGAAACGAGGCCTGTCGTATGTTAAACAATTACTTTAACGACCACGCTGCTGCACCTTTGGAAGAAATTCAAACGTAATTGTATAAAAGCTAAAAAGCTAACCATGAATTTCGAAGGATATTTTCTCTGAATAGACTGCCCATTCGGTTGAATTACATTAAGGGTTGAACACCCTAAAGGAGTACTATTATTGCAGAAAGTCTCGTTCCGAAATGAATTTCCTTAGTCTTGTCCTCCCCTTGTAAGTTCTTCCAGATGGAAGTAAAATCATAGTGCATTAAAAATGTATAATTTTACATTTTATCCACACTAAGTACAAAACTAAAGTATGATTATATTAGGCACACCAAAAAAATTCTGATAAATTTTTTTAAAAAATAATTAATTTAACATTTATTAAAACTGTTTTAAAACCCATGAACCTAATTATTTATCACTGAGAACATTAAAAATGTCTTCTTCTTAGCCAACGCTCACCCTTGGCAGTTGGGTTATTAGGTGACGAGCTGACCAGTAGAGATGGGTCTTCTTGAAAATGCTGTTTTGATAGTTTTTACTGTGGTCTAGAGTAGAGCAAGTCCTTAGGTATTTAGCGTTCATAGTACCGTACCGCAAAGCTGGCACTCTGGTGATGGTAGGACATTGATGCGGTGAAGGTGTGTGGCAAGATAATCGTGTCCTGTCCTCATCCTAAAAGCTGCTACATCAACTAAACTGGGCAGGTTGTGATTGAGGGGGACTCTGGAAACGAGGCTCTCTCAATTCTTGCCCAAAGAGAGCCTATGCAGCAGCTAACAGTTCCATCTTTCAACTGCTGATTTTATCTGGGACTTGGCAGAGTGGAACGTGCTGGTGGAAAGCTGTCCCCTGCTTTGCTAGCCTGTCAGCCATTTCGTTACAGCTGATGTTAACATGGCTCGGGGTTCCTTGGAACTTTTGAGTCCACGCAAGGCCCAACATATAGTTCAGTTTTTCCGGCAGTCAATAGCTCTATTACAATCTGTTTGAGAGTTACAGGAGAGGTTTCGAATGGTGGCTTGGTAATCAACCAGAAAGACCGCTTTCACAGGGTTATTGCAATTTTCTACTGAAATGCTGCAGAAAGTATGGCATCCACCTCACCATCATAATTACTAAGAGGGTCTTCTACGGCAGAGTAACCCTGAAATTCTTGGCAAGAGTAAGAATCATCCGTTTCACCTGTTCGCGGCATGGAGGAGCCATATGTATATATATGGAACCAAGACGATTAAGGTATTGTACGCGGATAGTTTGGAGAGCAGCACTTCTCAGTTCTGAATCCAACGATGCATGTTTCGAAAATGATGATCAGTTAGGCAGTATTCTGGTTCAGATAGATGTTGGAAAAAGTCCTGATATGTGTCTATTGGGGCAGGTTCACCGAAGAGTGATACCATGTTTCGTGATACCAAGGGTGTGATACAATATTACATTAAAAATGTCAAAATATTATCAATAAAATCTGGATGCACGCATTGAAAACTTTTATATCGTTACTTTGTATATATATATATATATACAAAGTAACGATACAGTGCCGTCCAAAATTGTGGATACTTTTGAAAAATCTTGCATTTTTTAAAGATTTCTATGCTTATAGAAAATACTACGCTGCACAAAATGCCACGTCTTTTATATAATTAAAAAAGTAATTCTAAACTTTTAATACAAAAATTTTAAAAAAATAATATTTATAACTCAAAAGAAATTATACTGCAATAAATATCGATATACATTCGATACTGACAGTAGCAGTGACTTATTAGTACTTAGTGAGATAGCTTTTATTTTTCATTACAGCTTCATATCGATGTTTCATTGAGCTGAAAATAGTTTTAAGCTCTTCCTTCGTTACTACATGATGCCAGGAGCCAATTATAGCCTCAATTAATTCCCTTTTATTTCTTGAGTACCTCATTTGGACAACTCTTTACAAAGTGTGGCACAAGTTTTCGATCGGATTGAGAGTAAGGATTGTTTCCTGCCCAGGACAACAATTCGATTATCTTAGAACGATACCAGCCTATCGATTACTTCACTGTTTGTCAAGAAGCAGAATCTTGCTGAGGTTTATTTGAGGCAATGGATTATTTTCTTAAATTACGTAAAAATGTTAATAAGAACTACAGCTTGACAGTCTCAAAATAGTTTTGCCTTTTTATCAAGGTATTTAATTTAATTTAATTTTAAAAATTTTCATTTGCTCATTTCTAATGCAACATTATTGAATTTACGATCGGTAGCGCCAAAAACAATGTTTCGAGCCGTTCAATGTCTTATTTTTACAGTGTTGGGCAATCCACCAAGAACAAATATATTAAAACTGTTATTCAGCACAATATTTTTTTAATTCGTAACTTCATTACTTTCAAAATTCAGTTTTTGTTTCGTTTTAATGAAAATTGCAGATTTCCAACTTATTTCAGATGGAGATATATTGATTGTCATTTTCTATTTGAAAAATAATTCATGATTGAACAAAAATTATCCTCTTTGTATCGCAAAAAGATGTTTTGGACCAAAAAAAATAGTTTCACAGTTTTTATATAAAAGTATATACCTCAATAAATCATTTTGAAAGTAATCATCTTACATAATTAATTTTCTTCACTTAAAATATTCATTAAAAGTGAGCCATTCTCTTATACAGATGAAGTAACTCATTCTTCGTATATAATGTTAGATAACGATCGAAAAATGCATCGTGTTTCTCTGGAGGCCCTAGTGCATTTTCCCTAGCGAAATACTTGTTTGAAAATGTCACCGTACCTACCTTTAGGTGCAACTCGTATCCATTGTGTGCCCAACTCTAGAGGTATCTTGTCAAAAGCCCCCCTATCTCAACAAATTATCTAAGCCCTTATGGGATTCAATTGCGGAAATTGGATTATATCTTAAGTAATTGAAAATAGTGTTCTTGTCGTTTTAAATACAAGAATCATTATTCTGAATGCAGGAATATTGTAAAAGTAGAAAATCACTCTCTCATGCTCTGGTATATTTGGCCAAAAACCTAATAAGAAACCGTGGAGGAAACTGTCTTCCACATTTCTGATCCTTTAAAATATAATTATTAGACGATTTAGTTTTAGCACTGAAATAGTTTATTACTCTAGACTGTCCTTATAATCTTCTAAATAAATCTCAAAATATTGGACAATAACTTCAAGTAACTCACAATTGAAAATGAACAAGAACTAGACAATTCCATTGTTTTTCATTTTTTTCCTATCATTAAAAAATATGAAAATTAAAACTAAATCTGCAACTGAAGATAACAGAAGGAATAAAGGAAACAAAATATGGATTGCAATTATTTTTTAAGTCTTAATTTAGACTGTATTACTGATAGCAGCCATTTTATAAGATTGCAGAATATTTTCCTGCAGTACATTAATATCTCTTGTGATAAGTTCTTACCAGTCTAATATTTCCTTTATTTTTGATTGCTTAGAAATAATGCTTATTGAAGCAAAATGAGAATTACAACATGCTTTCACTTTCATTTCATGCGTATTTATATGCTGCTGTTAATGCGGTGTCTGAAGGTGTCAGATAAAGGCCCACGAGATTCATCGTGGTGAATGGCTAGATATACGCTTGCATTTATCCGTAGCTTTGAGCACCATACGGATGGCAGTACGTATTGGCTCTTTTCCACCCCAATTTTGAGGGAGAACAACTTAGAGGTGGTCAGGAGCCTCTTACCTCTTTTCCCCTTTTACCAACATCGCAAGAGGACTTGCAGCACGACGGCTCCTTAGAGTACCCGCATGCCACCCAGGCACTATGCATTTTACAAACTGTGCTTTCTCCAGAATTCGAACCAAGGCCAAAAGGCACAGCAGTTACCGTCATTAACAATTATGCCGGACGGGCAGCTAAGTATTTATATAACCTTGTTCGTGGGCTAACATAGCATCGACCTAATAGTATTAATAATATTATAGACATTTACCGACTTAATTTACTCTCTAAAATCATTTGTAAATCATAATGGAAAAATGCGGAAATACAAATTATAGTTTATGTAAGAATAAAAATGCACAATTATATTTTCCAGTTTTTTTTTTAAGAGCTATTTCTAAAAAGATATTCTTTTTTGTCATTTCATGCAATGATTAAAATAAATAAATACTAAATTTCTATAATAATCAATGCAAGTATTAAAACGCTAGTAATTTATTTTAATACCATGAGTAAAACACATAAGAGTAACCATACAATTTATATCCATACAAAATCTATTTTTGTTTTATAAATTACTTAATTCTAAAAACTAATGTATTTGCTCGAAACCATTTAAAATGTGATGAAATTATTTTCATTAAAATTATTTTAAAATATCAAAAAAAGAATATTTCAAAAAAATTAAAAAAAATTCTATGAATTTGGTATTAAAACTTCTAATTTTTATTTGTTTAAGAACAGCAATGTGATTATTTGAATTGAATATTATACGAAATATATGAAGCATTTCTAAAAAGATATAAAAACACAATATTGAAAGACACACGTACCACGTGCCTTTTTTGTGTACTTAAAAATGATTGTGTTAAAAGTATTGTATAATTAGAACTACACCGAGAAGAGTCATCATATTATGACCCCACTTTACCTAGATCAATGGCTTTTCCGTAGACAAATCCATGATAAACACCTGGCAAATGCTCTCACATAAGAAGCCCTCGCGAATTGTGTCTCGTGTTCACGTAGCCACATTGAGGAAAAGGCGACTGATTTATCAGATTTTGATAAAGGTCAAATAGTTATGACTCAGATCCCTGGAGCATCAGGAAAAAAGCATTTGGTGGCTTGCTCGCGTACATACGTTCTTCGTACTGAAGGTGAAACGACATCACGACACACGTTATTCATTCGTTATGTACTAATGGTGAAAGGAAAGCAATTTATCAGACATCCAGTTCCGAGTCGTATTCTTGGGTTAACGCAGCGTTTCTCAATCTGTGGGGCACGCCCCCTTGGGGGTGACAACTCTACAAGGGGGGCGCGAGCATATTGAAAAGTTGAAAACAAAAGGTTATTTAAAAATTATTAATTTACTGAAAGTAAACTAAGAAAACACATACTGGTATAATAAAAAAATAAAATACGCATTCACACTGATATATTATACTTATAAATGTATCAGTGGTACACAAAGTATTTCATTATTAATTTAACAATTCTAAGTTAAGAACAAGTTTAATAATTACCAGTGACTCCATGGGATTGTCTATATAAAATTATATACAAATACAACACTTTTCTTGATAAATTGTATGGTTTATAATAAATCCCTTAACTGCCGATTAAAAGTGACGCGATTCGCTTCGCAATGCCAATCGTTTTCCAAGTGGGCGCGTGTATGTAATGTATAGGGGGGGGGAGGAATAAAGAAACAAAAATAATCTGAAATAAGTAAATAATTCGCAAACATTGTCAATGTATTTTATTGCATTCCAAAGTCCTCGGAATAACTTTATGGATAGTAGTGCACAGAAAAGATCGTACTTCGGAAACACGCATATATACCTCCAGAGAAATTAATGTTTTGTCTGAGCGAGACGTTTATATACGCCGGTGGCTCTTAAGAGGTTAAAGCCGTATCGTAGTTTTAGCATCAATGTATAGTATTATTCACTTGAATACATTGTTATTGTATGAGGGGGGTGCGATGAAACTAATGATTGAATATTGGGTCATGGATAGTGAAACTTTGAGAAGCACTGGTTGTACGGCATGGCATCAAAGCCTGCAATGGGCGCTAGCGCATTGGCGTCAGGGATGGAAGAATGAAAGAAAATATCCAATCAACTACCTTGAAAAGCGAGTGCAGATAAGCGAATTTCCAACGAAATCCCCGGCACCTGGGTGGTGCATGTTTGGCTAGATACAAGGTGGAGTGGCGCATTATGGTGCGGGAGATGTTTTCATGTTGCACATTAGGGTCCATCTTCTTTACAGAAAAAGTCCTGCCTTCTGTGCGCTGTATGAATATCATTGCAGTCCTGCTGCACCTCTTTATGTAAACAGCATTCCTGACTATTGATTTTGTTTAACATAAGGAAAATGCTTCGTGTCATAAAGACCTGACCGTTAGGAAGGAGTTCAAAGGATATTCTATGGAATTTCAAGTCATGTGTTGACTTCCGAAGTCAACTAACATGAATTCTTTCGATTATTTGGGGTTCCACCTAATTCATACTACTATGTGCTGACACCTCTCAATGTACTGGAATTGCAGGAAAAATTAGTCAGGGACTGAAATTGGATACCTCTAACAACCTTTCAACGTCTTGATGTGTTTTGGAGACTTTGAAAGAAAAGTTGGTCCTACTTCATGTTATACAAGTAATCATAATTTAAGTGCTCTTCAGTACATTTCAGTGTACTACGTTGTTAAAAAATTTCTTAGGGAATTTACTCATCAGTGTATCTTAATAAATAGTTTAAAAAATCGAGAAATTTTTTCTTTATTTCTAATGGGGCTGCGAGTTTTTGTTTTATCATTGCAGACCTAGTATTTTCTCTGGGGGCCTGCATTTCTTTTTAGTGCGGCACCATATAATTCAGTGTCCTTAAACTATTTTGACTCAGGAAACTCCTAGAACTAGAAAGTGTTTTCTTGAAACTCCATTCCCTTCTCCTCCTCCCCTCACGCACTTATAAAAATTTATCTAAAAATATTTAAGGTAGAACAATACTTTATAGGTATTTTTTGTAAAGATAACCCAAAAGGTTTTGCAATTTATATATATTCAAAAAATAACCTTTTAATATAATTTACTCACTTTTAATATTAATTTGTCATCTAAGTATCACTAATCCATGTATCTGAACTGTGATTTATACTTGAATTTCTTTATACAAACTATCAAAGTCCAGGTCTATTGAAATTATCCACATTCGCCTTATATATTCCGTGTTTAATTTGTTTTTATGCATTATTTTGTTTTTGTAGTCACTTACACTGAGAGATTTTTTTCACTTAAATACGTTGTTAATGGCATTAATATATTTATTGCAGCATGAGAATTCTTGTATATTTTGTATGACTTTGCATTCCAAAGTTTAGGAGATGTTACTGCTTAATTTTAAATGCTATCGTCGATAAGTTGTTTCCTATCTTTGATAGTAATTGTTTTTTTTCCACAATTGAAAAAAAAGTTCATTTTATATTAGAAAACTTCTTAATTTTGCAAAACATTGTACTAACGATTATGAAAATATTTCTTGGAATCTGATATTGTAAATTATAGAATAATCACAATCTAGTAGGAAGTACATTTAAAGCAAAAATGTTTTAATATGTTTTTTATTATAAAAAAAAGTTTAAAAAGAGAGTATTTCAAAATGAATTTATATTATGTATAAATAAAATTTTCTGTTTTAATGACTGGGATAAGATTTCGATACTTTTAAGTATACAAATTACATAGAAAATGTGAATCCATTTTGCATACATATTTATAATTTTCTTTTTGAATTTTTATTGTAACTCATGGAAACTCTGGGTATGCTTTGGGGAACCCCTGGGCTCTATGTAACACAGTTTGAGGACCACTGATATAGGTGGATACCAATCGCCGTAAGTCAGTGCTTCTCAAGCTTTCAACATTTTTGTCCCAGTTTTCAAACATAATTTTCCTTGCGCCTTCCTCCATACAATAACAATGTATTGAATTCTGAAATGTACTTTGATGCTAGAGCTATAATACGATTTTAATTATAAATCGTACATATTATCAAGATAAGTTTTAAATTTTGTGTATGACAAGCCCATGAGAGTCTAGCAATTATTGAACTTGTTCTTAACTTAGTATTGATAAATTAATTATCAAATACATTGAGCAGTATTCATACATTTATTAGTATATTATACCATTGTAAATGTGTATTTTATTTTATGTTATGTCAGAATCATTTTGTTTTAATTCCTTTCAGTGAATTAATAAATTTTTAAATATTCTTTTATTTTCGATATGCTCGTGCCTCCATATAGGGTTGTCACGCCCCTCAAGGAGGGGCGAACCCCACAGTTTCAGAAACGCTGCCGTAGGTAATTTTGATACCCAGTTTAGTCCCTAGAGAGAGGCACCGGGCCTCTGGCGATACGAAACCGGACATAGGATTTAAATTATACCAAAAAGGCATAACGAATGCGGAAAAGGCATTCAAAGGATCTTTTATTTGCCGCATAAATCATGCGACATGGTCGCTGTCGATTTTTTGCATTATGAAAATGCACCGACTTGGGCTGCGGTTGAACCCGCAAACGCAGACGCACAAAGCCATTGAAAAACCAACTACGCCATACAGCCATAATCGAGAGCATCGAGAAATATAAACGAGATGATAATATTACATCATTTTATTGTTTTAAAGTCCCCCCACACACACGTGTGTGTGTTGTAAAGGAGTAATACATTACACCAAGGATGTCAAACTCAAAGGGTAACTTGGAACAAATAAACAAGGTTTAACTTTAGGTGGGTCACGAAAAAATCAATATTTAGATAAACATAGGTTTATTTCGAATAATACATTATGTTAAACAAATATAAAAGAACAAGAAAAAATTAATGTTTACTCCTGGAACTTGGTATCTCTTCTGTATCACTATCTTTCCAATTTCGGAAGAATTTTTTAAACAAAAATTATTATATATTATTGTGTGCCGATATATTGTCTGAGCGGCAATAATGTTCATCCCATATCTTGATTTTGACACATATGCATTATACTAACAGTTAAGAATACATTTCAACTAGACAGTTAACTTCACATTTCTTGGTAAAATAAGACATTAAAGGATACGTACCTGAAATCTATAAAATGTTCCGTCAGCTTTCACGGTTAATATGTGATCGTCAATGGGAAAGAAATAGCCGTGGGCGGACATAAGATGAGCCATGTGCAGAGCCTCCGCTGTAAGAACATTTTTCTCATTCAAGAAACCAAACTTTTAAATGGAATTCAAATGTATACTGTATAATGCATGTTATAAAATAATTTAAAGCTGAAGAAATTCTTTATGCATTTCTATTTATTAGATATATGGTGCTGATTCAATGTTCTGTGGTACACGTGTATTTATAGCACAGCGTGAGCGTGAGACAATGATGAGTTCGCCAGAATAAAAAGGGAATAGAATTATAAGGTTGTAAGAGAAATTATATGGTTTGGTTGCAGGTGTAGTACGAGAGTGATTCTCTAATTTTTGAAAAACACACAGACGAGAAGCTATACAAAACATTAACGGTTTAATTTGAAAATACAAAGTATTTTAACACAGCAGATTATTTTTTTACTGACTTACTTTAAGTTGTTTATCGCAGAATAAATTTTAGACAGAAGAAAAAATGGAGTTTACGTGAAACAGTATCGTGCTATGATTTTCTATGATTTTAAAGAGCGATTAAATCAAAACGAATGTGTTCAATGGCTGAAATTAGCATTTGGTAATGAATCTCCATGTCGTTAGATGATTTAAAGTATTTTGCAGAGGTCGCAATTCTCTTCTGGATGAAGAACACACAAAAAGGCAGCTATCGGCAGCAATCCCGGATAATGTGTCTGCCATACGGAAAATGTTAATGGATGATATAATCGCGCTGTACCTACCAAATGATACCGAAGTAACTTAACATTGGATCCGCAGCCATACACTAAATTATTCATGAAGAATTACATATGAAAAAAAATAGTTTGCCTTTGGGTTCTCCATAATCTAACTGAACGCCAAAAAAGAGGAGCTTGTCAAAATTAGTAAAGAGACCCTTCAATTCCTAAATGATGGAAGCCACCGCATCTTATCTAGAATTGTAACGTGTGATGAAACACACATACATGCCATTTTTTGATGTTCTAATACTTCAAAAAGGCCTAGTATGAGTCTTTGAAGATAATCCCATGCCAACAATGGTGAAAAGACAATGAGCAATGAAAAAATGCATGGAAAAAGTAATGAAGTACGGGAAAACTCAAAGCCATTAAGTTAGGACCGAAAATAATAAGAGCAAACTGGTATACCACTAAATATCTTCCAGAAATTCTCCAACAAGTGAATGTTAAGGAACTAATGCTTCACCATGACAATGCATCTTCCCATACAGCCGGATTAACAGTTGAGTTTCTTAAGAAAAAACGAATTAAAGTGATAGTACATCAACCTTATTCTTCGGATCTAGCTATGAAAGTATTTTAGTTATTTTTTAATCTAAAAAATAATTTACGTGGATGTCGTTTTCATTCAGAAGAAGAGATTGATATAGCTATCAATGCATTTTTCAACAATTCCAAGAATTGCATGGTTTGAGACATTTAATTTGTGGGAAATTTGTCTACAAAAGTGTATTGATACTGGAGGAGACGACTTTGAACACTCCTAAAGTAAGTATAACTTTAAAAACCTAGATGTATCTCAAAAATTTGAGAATGACTCTTGTAAAAGTGTTTGTTTTTTTTAAAAAAATAGTTCATGTGAGTTTTAAATAAAAAAATATAGTAAACTTTCTTGATTATTTCTTTTTAGTTTTAACTTACTTGTCTTAAAGCCTTACAATCTTTTATAATTGCTAATTAAAAACCTTTGTAAGACCAATCCGTCAAAATTGTCATTTTATTGTTCTACTTTTTTTACTACAGTATCTGAGAATTTTGAGATCCACTAACATTGAATACTCATAATAGACGCACTATTTTCCCACTTTATGGATTTCAATAGAACTTTGACTAATATATCAACTTGTATATTCTGTATATAAAAAGGGGTAAGTAGCGACTCACTCACACACTCATCACCGAAACGTGCAGACATAAAATTCTGTAGACACGTTCTTTTCATTGAGCAGAAATCTTCTAAGATTGGATTTTGTAAAAAACAAACCCTAAGGGGCATTTCAGGGGCTTAAGAGGCATTATAGACAGTTATTTCAATTTTTAAACTATTAGACGTTAAGTCTTAAAGTTTGGTAAGCAGATTCCTTTCATGGAGTTGACGATTTCTACGAAACAGTTTTTACGAAAATTGACCACCAAATAGCTTTGTGGGGGCTTATAATTAAGGTAATTACTCCCATATTTCCCATGTACAAGAACAAAATTAAAGAAAACGGCACCTCTTAAAATAAGAGATCATAACATCTTTAGGGCAGACGGACCCTCCAGAGGAGGAGGAGGCCTGGCCTTCTTCATTAGGGATGTAAAATATCAGAGTATTGATTTTTCACTAGATCAAATATTGGATATAGAAATTCAAGGCGTCAAGATATTCTGGAGAGGAACGCCGTAACATATTCTCAATGTTTACCTTCTTCCAAACCAAAGTCAACTACCTACTAAATTTTCTAACTTAATGGATAAAAACACAATCATTCTGGGGGAACTTGAATGGCAAATATACCATCTGGGGAACCTCTTACAACAACGATATAGGAGAGCACATCCTGCAAATTATGGATGATAGTGAATTTATGATCCTAAATGCTGGAAACCCTACCCATTCGGTCTTTAGCTACAACACTTCTGAGGCACTTGATATTTTTATTGCCAGTGCAGATATTTTTCCTCTATGTACCTGGTCCGTTCTTAATCATATTGAAAGTGATCACTTCCCCATCCTCAAAAAATTTAGCAAACGACAGTGTGTGGTCATCAACCGGCTATTTGGGATTCATTGGGAAAAGACTATTTAGGATTCATTTAGCGAAGCTGTTGACACCTGCCTGACCTCAGAACTTATGACTGAGGATTTAACTCATTGCTGGACAATCTTTAAAAAACTGTCCTTACCAAACTAGATCTAACATCCCAAAAGGCAATGTTAAACATTATGTTCCTTATTTTGCTCACAACACTTCCACCCTTTCTCCTATTCTAGAGAAGAGAAAACGTCTTTTAGAGACCTTTACTGCTACGGACAACTATACAAGATCCCAGTTAAACAAAATCAATGCAGAGTTAAAGTTAGCCTATTCTCATCTGAAAAGAGAACGGTGGAAAGAAATGTATAGTAAAATTGACTCTAGTTCTTCCGACTCTAAACTTTGGAAATTAGTCAAAAACATCAACAAGGAACGGGAGCAGTTTTCAACTTATAACTCAGTTACAGACTCCACAGGACAGGCCTACCCAGATGACAAATCAGCGTCCAATGGCCTCGTTACACATTATCAATCTTCAAGTAGGTCTAACTTTTACTCTGTCAATAGATCGATCTTAAAAAATAGCCAGAAATGTTATCCATGGCTGTCGTAGCTCTGACCTCGGAGACCCAATGTTGGCCAAACCATTCTCCTTACAGGAGTTTCTTCTTACCCTTTCCCTCTTGGATCTGAAAAAAATTATCCCCTGGATCTGATAGTCTCCACTGCCAAATGCTTGAAAATCTTGGCGCCAGAGGGAAACAAAGGCTATTGGACATCATCAATCTGTCTAGGAAAATAGGTCGACTACATTCCGAGTGGAAGAGGGCCACATTTATTCCAATACAAATACCAGACAAGAAAACTTGCTTTCTGATAACTTCAGATCTATAGATCTTAGTTGTACCTCTTGTAAATTGATGGAAAACGTGATTTTGTTTAGATTTCTTGGATAAAAATAATCTTATGCTATGCGAGCAATACGGCTTTAGAAGGAGTCACAGTACAACAGACCAAATCCTATTTTTTTACCAAACAATTAGGGATGCCCATAACTTTAAACTAACTCATAATACTATTGCTGCTCTTTAAGATCTCACGAAGGCTTTTGATAGAGTTTGGAAACATAAATTGATTCTAAAACTACGCAATTCCTTCAACATACGAGGAAAAACCCTTTCATGTATCTCAGAAATCTTGCAGAGAAGATTCATCAAAGTAAAACTTAACAAAGCTCTTTCGGACACATTTAAGCTCAGACAAGGCGTTAATTAAGGTTCTGTTCTTTGCCCTACACTTTTCATTATGTATTTGGCCGGTAAAGAGAAAGGTCCTTCTTCTGGTATAAGAATCGGAATGTTTGTAGACGACATTGTTCTGTGAAGTTCTGGTACAGAAATACCTGATTTGGAATCAAAACTAAATTACTTTCTGACAGCTTTGTTGAACTTTGCAGCAGACTTAAAACTTCAATTGCAACCAAAGTAAATTGTCACCTTTTTCACTACAAACAAACATCTTTATAATTACCAGCCGAAATTGAGACTAAATAATTTGGATCTTCGTATGAAAAGTATCAGAAATATTTGGGGTATATTTTAGAAAAGACGGGCAAAGACTAAAGAAAAACAGTCCCTTCAGCCAAGTTGAGTCCGAGAACTTTCTTTCTGGAGAAGTAGAGCCATCGTGTCTACAATGTAGCTTGAACCCTTTGGAGGGACTCTCCAGGGTGTATTTCGACCAACTTATTTTACCTGTCATTAAGAAAAATTTTGTCTCTAGCCATCTCAGACATTTAGCACTGGAGATCATTAACAGCATCCCCAATGATGAATCAAAGTTTATTCTGATGGTAGTAGAATATCTAACCAGACCGGTAGGGGTATCTATATCGAAACGCCCCAGGAAAAATTGTTCCTAAAAAATCGCAATCCAGATTTCTGCTCAGGTATCAGAAGTGAACTAATAGCCATTGACGCGGGACTTGAGGCCATTCTATCTAAGAAGAATTACGGGGATCTTTGGATTCTCTCCATAGCCGTAGTTCATTTCAACACCTTTTCAAATGGTTTATTGTCGGCGACAAAACCAGTGTCTGTATCTGACACAAACTGAAACATATATCGCTACACCGTGATATTCATTTTCAGTAGAACCCATCTCACGTCGAACTTTTTGGCAATGAAATGGCGGACAAACTAGCAAAGGAGGGCTATAATCTTCCAACTCCCTCTACATCCACCCTTACCTATATGGAACTCTACTCGTTAAAAAAATCTCAACATTTGGTGGAGGGGAGGGTGCCTCCAACTTATCATTGGTAAGCGAGTAATAGACCCGGATTGTCCCTAGCTTTCAAGTGTGATAGATGCTTCCATAGCTTACTTTCTCGTATTGCTAGTGGTCGCATCAAGTGCCTTTCATTTTCAGCGAACAAGAAGATCTTTTTCATCTGTGCAAGGTGTCAAGATCACCAGGCTTCCCCGGAGCACATGTATCTCACAAGCAAAGATATCTACACGGATCCCCTTCTTGTGATGGACTTTTTGAGAGTCAATAATTTAATTGATCTTGTATGACCTCGTCAGACTCTGGAGGATAAGCAACAACATTCCCATTTTTAATCTATTTGATGTGAAGTCTTGGAAAATTGGTTAAGCAGATTTCTTTTAAGGAGTTGAGATTCTCTAGCAAAGAATTTTGAGAAAACCAACAGCTAAAGGTATTACGAGAGGTCAAAGGGACTTTTTGAAAAAAAATCCATGTTTTTGAATTGTTAGACCCCCAGCTTGAAATTTGTTAAGCATGCTTCTTTTGTTGAATAGAGATCCACTACGAAAGGATTTTACGGAAATAGACTCCTGGGGTCAGCTTATGGTTACTGGGGTGTATTTTACAAAACAATTTCCCGTTTTGAACTGCTAGGACTATAAAAATGAAATTTGGTCTGCATGTTTCTTTTGTTGAATTGAAATCCTCCACAAGAATGGTTCTTTTAGAAATCGACTCACAACGGGGTTACGGACTATAAAAATTCCGTTTTTGCTCTATTTGATTTAGACTTAAAATTTGGCATGCATGTTTATTTTACGGAGTAGAGATCCACTGAAAATTCGTTTTGCGGAAATTCACTTGTTTATATTGTAAGCACAAAAAAAAAATTCTTTTCAATTTGAGAGATTATTAGAAATTAATAATTAGAACTTCTGTCCTTTTTAAATCAAAAGGCAAAAGTTACATGTATGAGTATATTTTTCAATACAATTGAATTCCTAAAGCTAGGACTTAGATATCAATAATTTATAAACGGGGATGTCCGTAATTAAACTTGAAATCTTCGAGCAGTCTGTATCAAAACTATATAGAGGAACTGCATGAAAATTTGGTAATGATAAAATGAAATGATGGGAATTTTATGGAGTGAAAAAATGAATGAGTTTCAAAAACCGCCTCTAAGTGGCATATCATAACTTTATTGAGAACATATAAATAATCTACAGAAATTTCAAAAAATGTTCGATAATGCTGCCTATTGTCTGCTACTATCTAGAAGTGCAAATTTGCATATTTGACTGTTGAAAGCAGCATGAAATGGGGAATATTATGCACAGGGTGTTCTGTGTTTTCTTTAATGTCGGATAGAGATGTGATGGAATGATGATAGACCATGACCTTGAGGTATTTCTACAGCCAAAAGTCGCAAGGATTCAAGTAGGGGGATCTAAGAGGCCAAGCTGTAGGAAAATGCTGGCTGATGATTCTGTCGTCACAGATATGGTGGTGGAGCTCTTGTTTCACACAACGGGAGATGTGTGGAGGAGCACCACTCTGCATACATATTGTGGTTATGTCACAGCGCCTTGCCTGAAGAGTTGGAATAATGAATTGTTCTAATGATAAAGCTTATAGTTGACCGGTGACAGTGGCCCTGCGGCACTGTGATTTTCGAAGAAAACCCACAATAAAGGTTGCAGGAAAACCGCATCAAACCGTTACATCCGAAGAGTATAATAGAATTTGTAGGTATTAATGTGGGTTTGTAACAACACAAATAAGACAATTTTGAGTGTTATAGCAACTTCCAGTTGAAAGTGGGATTCGTCGATCCACAAAATGTTCCACGAACATTCATCTTGGAGCACAACTCGCGCAAGAAACAGCAACATAAAAGTTTGTCAACACAAGATGATCTGGTAAGAGCTGTTGCATTAGCAACAGTTTATAACAGTGATTCCCAAAGTAGTCTATACAGACCCCAACGGTCTATGACGACTTTCAAGGGGTCCATGTCTGCCAAAAATTATTTTGGGGGTTCATGAGATTTAAGTGGGGGTCTATGATAGTGGCTCTCATTAAATGAGATCGTGATTTTAATTTTAAAAGAAAATTTAATCAAACGGAAATCAAATTTTACCTATTTGACTGATTATTTACTAAATTTAATGATATTAATTTACATTTAAAAAGGGATAGCATAAATTTTATTAAAACAAGAACCATTTTAACTTTTCTTTCCTCAGTTAAGCTAAAGTATAATACTGGAGGTTCCGAATTTTATAAATTTTTCACAGATAATCTGCCAGAACGTTTTATCTTACGTTAAGCATTTAAATGCCTTTTATTCAGATTTTAAAACCAGGTTTGAAAATGCTTTGACTATGGCAATACCACAGTAGGCAATGAATTCATATGGTCATATTGAGAAGAAAATGTCACATTATACAATAGGAACTGATCATAATAAGCACTAACGAAGATCTTAAAGTTTAGAAACGGATGTTAGCAATTTTGGCTTTAAAAAGGCAAACCTGTTATTTGTATTAACTTATGGAATATTGTAAGGACATTTTTCATTGCTTTTCCTAGTGTGAAGGACTTTCAACGTGGTTGATAATCTGCAAAACAAAGGGGGAGGGAAGAAATAAAAAGGAGAAAAAAACTGGACAATACTAACAGAGGAGGTTAAGGTTAAACCATACAAGATGTTTAAATGTTGAAAATTTTACATTGTAATGCTAGAGATTCATCCCTAAAATTAAAATCATTTGATTGTTGCTTAGTTATTTTGCTTAACAGTTTAACTTATTAGTTAACTTTTAATTTAATAAATTAACATGTTTTTTAAACTTTTAAACACTATACTTCCTTACAGTTAGAAATTTAATGCTTTTAAAGTAGGAGGAGTAGTACCAGCTGTCAAAAAGACATTTAAGTTGATTAATTGGCAAAAATTCTGTATTAATTAGGCAGGGGTCTACCCCTAATCGAAAAATATGGCAAGAGGTCTATGAGACAAAAAATTTTGAGAGCCTCTGATTTATAGGGACAGTATCGTAAGATATTTCGAAGAATCTTATGAACCGTAAAACAAGGTTAATCAAAAGATTCTGCAATACGCCTAGCACTATTGCATCCGATGGTTTCAGGTATCCGACGACTTGAGACAATTTTTTTTTTTTTTTAAAATGGATATATGGGGATATTTTTGTTTTTGTTGCTTTTAGATTTGCTTAGATTATTTTATGAAAAATATTTTAAAGTTATGAAGAGAAAACGAAATTATTACTAAAATGGCAAAAAATGGGTAAAAAGTGACAAAAATAACATAAACGTGGCCCATTCTTTACCGAAAGTTAATGAACAAATTTTCAATTTTTCAATTCTGATGTGTTTCTATGTTATTCATTTTTGAAGTGACCTACAGAATAAGATATATTTTAATCTTTACAAAAACTAGAGCACATTATCTCAGTTGTTGTATGAAATTTTCTTAAAAAAACAGTGATTAAATTCACATAAGGGCATGTAAATTTTGTAATAAAACGGTGATTAATAAATCTGAAAGTTAAAACACTTCTACTATTATACAGAACATACACAAAAAATTTGAGTTAATTATTTTCGAAACTTTTTGAGCAATCGCTGACTCCATTTGAGCATTTAAAAAAAACATTTCGAGTAAAACACGTTTTAAAGTATGACATCGTGCTAAAAGTAATGGAATTTTCTCTTACTAAAACACTTATAGTTTTTGTTTTAGTGAACGGAAAATTATAAATTTGGTATTTTTATAAAGCTAATAAAATGGCCTATAAAATAAAATCATAAAAAATTATCAATTTTTAAAAAAATTCACAATTTTAGAGTAGTCGGATACCTTAAGATGTTTTCCTCTACTTGCTTCAATATCTGTGCTATATAACAGCTTTCTTCTCCTTCCTAGCTGAATCCCTATTGTTCCCGTTGCTTCAATTTTCCCAATCATTTTTGTTAGTCCTTGAATAGTGAGTGGACCTTTTTGTAACCGCTTCGACCGAAATTTCCGTAAAAGTTTCTGCGTTTTTATAAAACAATTTCATCAGTAAAACACGTTCCTGGAGAGTTAACGTCATCTTCCTTGACTTGGAAACGAGTATGACTGCAGTTCGCCTCTCGCGGGCTGCTACGCGCACGCATGATTATTATAGTTATGACATTTGCATATGCCAATAGTTTACCATCTAGTGATGTATCTTGAAACTCATTATTTTCCCTCTATAAAATTCCCATAATTTAATTCTGCCTTTACCCATTTTCCATGCAATTCTGCTGCATAGTGTTTGCTACAGACTGCTCGCAATTTTCAAGTTTAATTATGTGGACATCCGTTGTATATAAGCAGTATATACATATACTGCCGTTTGTAAAAAATGCTACACCATGTAGGAAATATAAGAATTAAATGAAATCAAATGCACAAACGACTTGTATTAATACAAATAAGTGACGAAATTTTCAAATAAAAATAACAATATTAAGTGTCCGAAATCAGTATTTGGGGTAGCCATCACGCGCTGCAGTAAATGCTGCTATACGACTAGGCATAGAGTCAAAAACATTTTGAATATCTGCTTGTTTATGAGAATTCCATATTACTTGTATACGCAGCAAAAGTTTGTATTTTGAAGCCGCGGCACACGAATCAAGAGCGAGACGCTGACCAACCAAATCCCACACATGCTCAATAGGCAATATATCCAGCGAATAAGCAAGCCAGGGAAGAAGTTGCATGTGTTGGGCCGAACAAAAGTCTTGAACAGTCCTTGCAACATTTGAGCATGCATTATCCTGCTGAAAGATAGCTCCAAGGATGCCCTGAAGGAAGTGAACAACTTCGGGCTGTAGCACTTCACAGACGTTCCTGTTGCTATTGAGATTGCCCTCTCGTAGAAAATTGAACCGTCCATGATACGAAATCACACCCAAATCTTTACTCCGGATGTTAGGCCACTATGTCGCTCGATAACGCAGTCTGGAAGGCAGAGTTCAGCGGCACAGCATCTAACACGAATGCGACCATCATGGTCTCACAAATTCAAGCGTGATTCATCTGAAAAGACAACTTGATACTAATCAAATTGCCAGGTCCTGTCCTCATAAGCCCATTGCAGGCTCCACCGTTGATGGTTTGCCGTGAGGGGGATCCTGTATAAAGGCACTCTTGCACGCAATCCACGGTGCAGCAGACGTCGACGGATTGACGAAGTCGACATTAGTACACCTGTAGCAGTGGACCACCGTGCTGCTGTATGCCTGGTGGAAGCTCTACGTGGAAGCTCTACGGTCATTCACCGCCGTTTCGATTATCGCGCACTGTTGTCACCTTCCGTCGTCTACTGCCAGTGTTTGAGTTGTTCGGTGCTCGTTGGTCCACTGCTTCCAAATTCTCACCTCCATGAATCTGTGTTCCTCCGCACACGACCTCCTTTTGCGCGATAGGAAAATCCTCCTTCTCGAAGGCCGATAATCCTCCCCCGTTCAAACTCAGTAAGTTGTTAGAATTTATCCTTCTTTCGTCGTGGATTCATACTTAGCTTTCACTAAATGTTCGCCACTAACAAATAATCATTAACTGTTTTCAACATACCGCTATACTCTCTATTTATACGCTTTCAGCATGAGTTCTTAGGACGCTGTGCGTGCCACGCATGCGTGGTGGCTCAGAAACTTCACTATTTTACATAACATACTATAATTGATAATTGCTGCAAAGCTCATTTAATTCTGATGATTCATTCATGGTGTTGCATTTTTTACAAACGACAGTGTATTTACGCAAAATCATGAAATAGTGGGTGGGTAACAGCTAGTTATAATATATTTCTGGATTGTACTACCATAAACACTGATATTATGATACCCCCATATTTTAACAAAAATAAAATCGAATGAAAAATTGTTTAATTTTTAATATTATGTGTTAAACATGTTTGATGGCAAACAGCTTTTAGATTCTCTTTTCTATTCTATTTCAATTGAGTAGTATTGTATAATTTTGACAAAAAAATGTTATATTAGCATCAATAATACTAACGAAATTCAATAAATCAGATAAATATCATGTGTAGCCATATTTCAGGATTCAGGACGTTAAATCTGCATAGTAAAAGTAACACAGTGAAGACTCGTTCTAAGAAACTTTATTATTTGTTTATTTGTTCTAGGAAACTTTATTATATTTCAACTTTTAGTCATAGTTTTTCTGTACTATAGTATTAATTAACTTAATAATAGGAGCTATTTTTTAAAAATTAAAAGATCTCATTTGTTGTTAGTTCATTTACATTTATTGAATTTGAAAATGTAAGCTAAGAAATTCAATATTCTATTTATATTATTTTCTTAATTGTAATATTGGCTATAAAATTATAATAAATCAAAGTATCTGTTTGAGTATCTATTGAAAACACGTATAAGAGCCTTTTATAAAGCAGTTGTTCTACTCCCGTGTTGTCTTCAGACTTAATAATTGCTCTTTGGTGACTAATAAGGTCAGTCGCCAGTAGCTTTCGTGTTACTTTCAACAGCCACATTGATAACCAATCACATTATTGACAAATGATACATCAAAGTGGAAAATTGTATTTTCTTTTTAAAGAATTTCCGTTGTTTTTTATATCAATTTTTTGTAGTACTTTCAGGGAAGGAATCTAGCAATTTTTTTAAAAAAAAATCACTCGCAACATGAAAATGATTTTTGTAATTCATGACTTACTAAAGAATTACAAATTAATATATTCGCAAAAATCATGGTACATAAAGTAAAAATCTCAAATTCTGAAATTCGAAAAAATTCGAAATTCGAAATTTAATTTAATTCATACTTATAGCATTTTTAAGATAATTTTTTTATTTTCTACCTTAAAATTTTTTAAATCATTTAATTTGGCTTTAGCTTTAGATCAAATGTATTAAAAAACAGTTTTAAAAAGCAAATAAGTACTGGAAATGCACTAAATTAAACTTAATATCAACTAACTAGTTTAATTTCATATCAACCTTCACAAATGGAAATTATTATTTACATATTAATTTTATCTTGCAAAATGAATATAATAATTCATTACTTTCATACATTTAAAGTAAAAAATATGTATTACGGGAAATATTTTTCGTTTTAAAGGAAGAAAAGGAATTGGAGAAAAAAAACTATTTACTTCAATAAATTTAATAGGTTTACCTTGATCATCCATATGTAAATGCTTCATCATCCAAGCAATTAAGTCAGAACCTGTAAAAATAAATATATATAAATGCACTGAACTGTCTCTCAAATTTGGAAACAATTTTCATGAAATTCAAACAAAACGGGATGTTTTTTTGTTCATACTATGATAATGAGCTTCCAAAGAGAAGTGAATGGAAGTGGAAAAATCATTTGTGTTTAAAAAGTTTGGTTAATTTAAAAAAAAAGTATCTACTTTTGATTTCTAAGATATTTGAGAAGATATGCAATTTAAAGCGTTTTCATATTTATTATCACATTTTATAAAACACGCACACACTTATTTTTAAATTTAAAAAGTATTAAAAGATAGTATTAAGGCATATCTTGTAAAAAAATTAAAGTAAAATATTTATTTACTGGCATTTGTTTAAAAATTTAATGAGACCGCTAATGTAAAGTTTACGAGAGAATCGATAACACTAAATATCCTCCTATTTGAAAAGGCTATTAAACACAACTGGGGAATGCAAAATAGATTAACGCAAAAGGAAAGGTCAAGATGAATAAGAGGAGGTAAATGCCAAGTCTTTAAATAATGTAGTCGCGCGCGCGCAAGAGAGAGAGAGAGAGAATATATAAATATTTTATAAATCCTAATGTTCTGTATGTATTTCTCTTTGGTTTTTTATCAAATGTTTAATTCAGCATGTTTTGAAATTTTATAAAAAAAAAATGACATCGTTGCTTTTTTTTAATAAAAAGAACAATTGGTATATGTGTGCGATATAGTAAGTACCCCTCAACAGCCAAAATTAAGTACACTGAAATTATTGGTGAATGACGGTAAGTACTAAAGACATGACTATACGAAGCATACTTTGTTTTGTTTCTACACTACCTAGAAGCCAAGTTACAATTAATTTTATAAATTTAGAAAAACTGAAAGTGGGTTTTTGATCTACCAGAAGTGGGCATTTAAATTGCTCAAAATCTATCATAGCGAATCTGATAACTCAAAATATTACGAATGTATTTCTATAAAACTTTTTGAACTTGATATTTATGTTATTTTCTAGAGAATGTAATAAAATATTTCTTATTGTATGAATACTTTTTTAGTTATGGTTTGTTCTTTAAATAATGGTCTCTTAAAAAATGTAGCATTTCTTATAATGTTTACTCAATCAGCTCTAAAATTTTCAAATTTTAATAAAAAATTAAAATTTTTGTACATTTTATTGATAAATGCATCTAATTTGTTTTAGTAATACTTTTACTAATACATATTAATTACTTTTTTTCTAACTGCTTCGAAGTTTTTCAAAAATATTGCTAAAATTTCACTTATAAATGTGATTTTTGTAAAATTCCGGTAATTCATTTTAAATTTTGATAATAAATAGTAATATTTATTGTTATTGAGTCCTAAAAGAGCATTTATAATGTTTTAGTAGGCTATTTTGCTAAAAAGTACTCCGAACGTGTTCGGATACCTTAAAAATGTAATGTCGGATTTGAAATTTTCTTTCTCTCACACAGACGACTGTACATTAATTATTTAAATGTTAACAGGGCAGCCAATTTCTGCAATTTTTTTTATTCTCATGGTGATATATTTAACACATTTTGTCAAACAGCTCTTCACTGAAACTGTTGAAGATGATGACGCACAGATTGAAAGTAAATTTTCAATCGCTTTCAGATTTTATTAAAAATTTTTCATTTTCAGATTTTTTTGTTTCAACACATCACATTTGAGCTTATTTTCAACTATTTACTTTACATGCAGTATTTACAAGTTGTTACATATTTCACTATTATATCGATTCAGTTGTTTAACGTATCAGAATTAGAATTCCTTTCGAATGAATCATTACAAAAAATCATTTGAATAATTATTGCGGCACACAATTTCTTTTCCTGTTTAAGGCAGCCGAATATGTTATATGACAGTAATACTTAGCGATGGATTTATAATTGCAGATTGCTAAGGTGAAGGGATTTTACATTAATGTCCTTAAATTAAGGATAATTCTGTGTCGCGTGGAAATTGAACATAAATATATTACCCGCAAAATGACTACACATGTCTTCAAGAATCAAGTGCGAATTGCAGGAAGCCACCAGATGACACCAATAGAACGTCACAATGACGAAAGAGTAAGAAGGGGATATATAAAGAATACAGGCATAGAAGTAAAATCATTCGCTTGCGATTTATAAGCTATTCAGAGCAATAACCACACAGTTATGACACAAATGACGCATTTAGAGGATTTTTTACGCGGTAGAATTTTCACCATCTGGAATGTAGGCCTACCCATCTGGAAGTATCCCAGGAACTTCGGACCGCAAGGAGTGTCATCCCCAGGCTTTGATAACAGTTGCAAGATGATAATAATGTGAGTAGACGTTAGAGCACAAGTCACCCCGGAGTTACAACGTCGAATGAGGACCGGCATTTAGCAGTTGCTGCAAAAAGAAACAGAAGGAGCACAGCATCAGACCTCTCTCGACAGCTCTCTTCAACCACTGGAACAACAGTTTCAAGTCAGAGAGCGTACATTCACTTAGGGAAGATTAGTCTAAATGCTCGTAGAAATGTCAGATGTGTTCTATTTATTAAAAATCACTGTCTCCTGCGGTTTGCCCGGAGTAGAGAGCAGGCACCGTACACTAGACTCTGCAATACTGGACTTATGTGCTGTTTTCCGACTAGTACAGGTTTAGCTGGCAGTCTGATTCTCACCGGACTTTGATATGGAGAGCGCGAGGTACCCGTAACCACCAAGAGAACATCATTGAACAACACCGTTTCGGTGTTTCGGTGGTGCAAGATTACTCGTTGGGGGGATTATTCTGGGCTCTAGAACTGACCTGCGTGTTCATATTGGAACCCCTGCAGGCCAATTCTATTGGGACGTCATTCTGGAACAAAATGTATGTTTGTTTCGGAGTGCCATGGGAGCAGAATTTGTATTTATGGATGACAACACCCATCCTCACCATGCAAATATCGTAAGAGAATCCCTTCAATAGACGGATATCAGCCGTATGAACTGACCAGCATTCTAACTGGACTTGAATCAAGTAGAGAATGTGTGTGGGACATACTTGGTCGATGAGTTGCAACCCGTCAACCACATCCTACATGTCTGCTTGAACTTCTAAGAGCATTGCTTGAGGAGTGTTGTAATATACCCCAAGATCAGAGCGATAATTTGATAATTAGCATGCCTAGGCGTCATACGGACTGCATTGCATAGTTTGCGAGACAAACTATGTATTAACCATCATATCAAGCAAGTAATATTAGTTTTTGTAAATAGGGTTTTTTCTTTGTAATTTCCTCAGGGAGAAAAAAATAGCAATTTTTATTAATGTTATCAAACATATAGCTTAGGTGTCATCCTCGTCACTTGACCATGGCTCAAAATTACGAGGTCCGTCACCAAAAGCCCTCGTGTTCCATAACAGTGAGACGTTATTATTTACTCACTCACCCACCGCCAACGTATGCTAAATTTTTTAAGACTTTCTGGACATTTTCGAATACTGATATTTTACTTTTGGCACTTTTTACAAGCCATTGAATAAATTATAGAAAAAGCATGAGTAATTTAACTTTGGAGAAGGAAAAAAGGATCCAATTTCTTAACCCCTTAACTCAGTGCATATAATGTTTGCGACCTAATTCTCAATCATAATTTTCATCAAGCCCTCCTATACACAATAACAATGTATTGAATGCAATAATAATGCACTTTGGCGTTAAAGCTACAATACGATTTTAATCATAAACCGTAAGAATTATAAAGATAAGTGTTAAATTTTGAACATGAAAAACCTATATGAATCACTAGCAAATATCAAACTTGTTCCTGAATCAGTATTGCATCAATAATCATCAAACGCATTGTGGATTGCTGATACATTTATAAGTACAGTGGTGGCCAAAATTGTGGACACTTCTTAAGATTTTTATGTTTTTTGAGTTTGTTGTTTATAGAAATTGTTACCCTGCACAAAATGCAAAGTCTTTTATATCATTTAAAGAGAATGTGTTACCAAAATACAATAAAAAAAAACAAAATTGAAAAATTTGAAACGCAAAATAAGTTATGCTGCAATAACTATCGATATACATCAGATATACTGATGATATCAGTGAGAATTACCACTGCTTAGTAAGGTAGCCTTTATTTTATATTATAGCTTTACATATCGATGTTTCATTAAGCTAAAAAGTTTTAAGCTCCTCTTTCATTATTAAATTATGCCAGGAAACAATTATATCTTCTATTAATTCCTTTGTATTTCATGGGTACCTCATTCGAAAAAGAGTTTTCAAATGGAGTCGCAAGTTTTTGATACTAGAGACTTAGGGTTTGCAGCCCCGGATTCACGGGATTATAATAACTAATTACAGGATTTAATTTTTGTCTGAATTATATATTGAAGTTTTTTCTTCAAAGTATTGGGAATCTGGTATTACATTTCATGTATCTTATTTACTTTTTTTGTACTGTATACGTTTAATGTCAGTTTTCTTCCGTGTTGAACCTTGAAAGGTTCGAGGAGGGTGTGTATGTTAAACCGTGAAATTTGATATATGTTTTCTCTTACTTTCTTCTGTAACTTTCTCTCCAACACGAAGGGGTCAAAAAGCGGACATTTCTCCTACCCTCAGGATGTCCAGTGTCAGCTAATTTGGACAGAGGCAATTAGAATTTTTCGAAGATATCTAGTAGGGTTTTCAGTACCGGAATTCCGGGATCCCGGTTTTTTACCAATCCGGAAATCCCGGGATTAAAACAACTAATTCCGGGGTTTAATTTTTGTCTAAATTATATTCAAAAATATTTTCTCATAAAATTTTTTCGAAGAGTTTAATTTTTCAAAAATTTATATTTTGTTTATGAAATATTCACTTAGAATTTTTTGTGCAATTATAAGTGCTATAGGTAAAAAAATATATGCACAGCTCTCATTTCTCGTATGGGAGAACATCGCACAGATCTAAGTGGTAAACTGCAATGCTTACACAATAATATAAGCAATTTCTCAATAATAGATTTTGTCACAGTTCCTTTTTTAATTAAATGCCGTTAATTAATAGCGGACTTGCTTGGAAGACTTGACACACTTCAAATCCTATTGCATTACTAACAGCTCATGCAACGAAATCTTCAATTTCAAATGAGGTAACACCTGAAATTGATTCACATTCTGATTCAATAACTGGATCAATTTATATACAAAAACCATTAAGTGTAGCAGAAGAACTAAATAAATTTTTGGAAGAGGTATATGCACCATTGCAGTTTATTAGATTTGAGACACTGTCATCAAAAATTCAAAAAGAAATGTCCCTATTTTGAAAATGGAGGGAGACGTGGTGACTACCTGAAAAGAACATACCCCTATTTAATGACGATAACACCTACTAGTAAAGAATCCGAACGAGCCTTTTCTTCGGTGCGACAGTTTGTAACAAAAATAAGAAGTCGTTTCAACAATAAAACGCTGGAGAAGCTGTGTTTTTATAAGCTTATTTACAGAAACACAAGAATTGACGAAATGCTTTTTTTTAACATTTCATTATGTACTAATTTTATTTGTTTTTTATGAAGAATTAATTTTTTTATTTGTTTCATTAAAATAATATAAAGTCAATTTTTAATCATCTTTTCAATTTTATTATGCAATTTCAACTATGCTAATATGTAAGTATTTTTAATAAATAGTCCACTCCTAATCCTGAGATTGAAAATATGACACATAGATTGCAAACCCTAGAGAGACTACAATTAAAAGATCTTAGAATGATACCATTCTTCCGATTAATTTACTATGTGGCAAGGAACCATCGTTTGTAAATAGATCCCTCGATGGAAGGTAGAATTTTGAGTTCTAGAATGATCTCAATATATTTTTTGACATTCAGTGTTCCATCGATGATATGAAGGTGACGGATACTATTTGCTGATATACATAACCAAATCAGAATCATATGTGGTTATTTCACAGTTGCCTGGATACAGTCAGGATGTAGCATTCTTCCTATTCTACGTCTTACATATTTTCGGCCAACACTACCGAATTACGACATCTTAGTTTCATTTCCCCATATAAGGTGACCATTAATCATTTGTCCAATTACAGTGTTCCTATGACCACTGTAACCTTTTTTACCGCTGTTGTAATTTGAGATAAGGCTTCTTTCGTGTAATTCTACCTCTTAATCTAACATCTACTAATCTTCTTATGGTTGTTTTTGAACTGGCAGAAACCACAGCATCATTCAGATAAATTCTGAAGACCGTTGATGACATTCTTTTTTCTATGAGACATAGTATTTTTGTTCTTGTGGCATTAACAAATCTGGTGCACCTTTTCGAACTTTTCCTGCTTTATTTTTTATTAAATTTGTCTCCTGACATCTTAAACTAAACTTTCAGTCTTTAAAACGTAGTCACGGAACCATGCACCTCTCTTGCAATTTTAAAATAGAAAAGTCCACTTTCTCATTACACATCTGTTTCTAGAAGTCCAATCTACTCTTTTATTTGATGTCATTGCTTTTCGACGAAATATCGGCCAGAAAACAGTCCAGACCTTACTCCTACTGAAAATTTGCACCACCGTTTGAAAACTCTTGTTCGAATGAGGTACTCAAGAAATAAAAAGGAACTAATTGAGAATATAATTGTTTATTGCCATCCTATAATAACAAAGGAAGAGATTAAAACTACTTTCAGCTCAATGAAACATCAATGTGAAGCTGTAATAAGAAATAAAGGCTACCCCACTAAGCATTGATAATTCACTGATATTATCAATATCTAATATATATCGATAGTTCTTGCAGCATAACTTTTTTTCGTTGCAAATATTTGAATATATTTTTCTATTGAGTTCAGTATTAAATTTCCTTTATAATGCTAAAAAAGACTTTGCATTTTCTTCTGTATCATTTTCTATAAACATACAAACTTAAAAAAACCTAACAATTTAAAAAAGTGTCCACAATTTTGGCCACCACTTTATATTGTATCAGTGCAAAAGTGTATTTTTTATTATGTTCGAATATATATATATATATATATATATATATATATATTGTTTCGCTTCCTTTCAGTAAATTTGACTTTATTTTTGATTCTAATACATTATGTTTGACTTTTCGATATACTAGCACTCCCCTCGTAAGATTATTACGCCTCTTATGGAGTGCACTTCACAGTTTGAGAAACGCGGCCTTAACTAGTTTGTCTGTATAACGTACGGGATACCAAAAGCTGGATGCCACCGGTTCGTCTTGACGCTGTAAGTCATGGGTGTCTAAACTATGACCGCTTGTGGGCCGCATTACAAAAAAAGTTTTTTTTTCTGGGCCGCATCAATACTTTTAACAAATTAAAATAAAAACTATCTCTATGTAGTTTTATCAAAATAAATGAATTTCTTTTTATAATATTTAAAAAAAATATTTTGAATTAGATATGTATAGGTACGTATTTATTTTAAATTTGTAAAAGTTTCGTTTCATTTAGTTTGGGTTTCATAAAGATTTTAAGAAATCAAGTTAATGAGAGAGATGGATTTGCTTTTGTTGAACAAGCAAATCGATATCGGGTTCAATAGACGGAGTTGCAATTCTTAATGTTTTTTCAAGATATTTGTCAGAGATCTTTGTCCTATTTTTGTTTTTTGTATACTTCATTCTTGAAAAATAAAATGTTCACAAATATAGGTACTACTAACTATAGGACTTTAATAAAGCATTATTGTGAAAATTAGGACATTTACGTGGGGTAGGGTAATCTGTATAAAACTCCATTAAAGAAACATTCCCAAATTTTTCTTTCAGTTGAATGTCACTTTGCAGTTCAATGTGGATTCCATTTGAAGATTTAAATGTAATTTATTTCTAGAGAACACGAGGTAGAGAATATGTTGAAATACTCATCATTTTTTCGTAAAGTGGATCATAATTCGAAATGTAAATTGTCATGACTACTAAGATGTTTTTATTAAAATTTTTATTCCAAAATTAAAAGTTAACGAATCTATTGTATATGAAAAATATTGCAAAAATTTATTTTTTTAAATAAAAATGTTTAAATTTAAATATTTTCATAATTTACGTTTGGGCCGCATTTTCAGGGCTTCTGAGTGGTATGTGGTCCGTGAGCCGCACTTTAGACAAGCATGCTGTAAGGGAACTCATATTTTCTTCTTTCTATCTTTGGTTTGCGCAAATTTTTAATCCTATCTATTTACCGATAATGCTTTATTTATTTTTCAGCAAGATTCTGCTCCTTGCCACAAAGTAAAGTAATCGAAAGTTTGGGATCGTTCTAAGATCATTAAGTTGTTGTCCTGGCCAGGAAAGAGTCCTAACCTAAATCCTATCGAAAATTTGTAGCACCGTTTGAATACTCCTATCCGAATTAGATACTCATGGAATAAAAAGGAACTAATTGAGGATATAATTGTTTCCTGGCATCGTGTAATAACAAAGGAAGAGCTCAAAAATATTTTCAGCTAATTGAAGTATTGATGTGAAGCTGTAATACACACTAAAGAATACCCCACTAAAAACTGATAACTCATTGCTATCATCAGTATTTAATATATACCTATAGTCATTGTAGTATAACTTCTTACGTAACAATTTTGAATGTGTCCAGAATTTTGGCCACCATATATGAGAATTATATGCGCACACACATAAAATTTTCAACCATTTGAAAAAAAAGGCACGAACATGACATTTTTTTCTGAGCATGAGAAAAATTATTTTAAGTTATATGAAATATTCTTCATAGCACGCAGAGTGTACTTGTAATAAATAAACATTAAGGGGTTTTTATATTCCATAATTATAAAATAAGTAATTGTGTTAAAACTTTAAAATTGAAAATTAAAACAAAATTCTTACATTTTCGCATTCTGTTAAGTATTATTCTTAGTTATATGCAACAAAAAATGTATCTCTTTTAAAACAGTTTGGGCAACAACAAAAAATGACCGCTTAAGCTTAAGAGGTTAAGCTGAAAGAGCTATTTTTCAGCGAATCAGTATTATAGATTTTCTAACAAGGTCGACAGAGTTGCAAGCAGATGGAACATAATAGGAAGAGGGGGTTTAATTTTTTTTTAAAACAGTGAAAGCTATAGATTTCATTCTTACGTGAGCAACAATACCCCTCTAGCTGAATAAGAGGGTTATTCAGGGGTAACTCTGGGTTAGAAATGCTCTAGAAATTTTTTGGTCGTTGAGAGTATAAACCGATAAATAAAAGTACAAGGTAGAAAGTAGTCGGGTGGATGAAAGAAGTTTTGAGTAAATGTGTAAAAATGAATGATCTTGGGGTGCAAAAATCAATAAAAGGTGACAATACTTATGAATACTTTTTTAAATGAAGTATACAAACTCGATAATGGTATATATTTAATTGTTGTCATATACTATCCAAATAAAAATTATCAAAGCAATTCAAGAAAAAGGACATTTTTCTTCTTTAAAAATGATGGATATCGTACAACAACAATTTTATATTCCAAATCTCTTTAATCTGAAATAATATGGCATTACAGATTGCATGCCATATATCATAACGAACAGAAATAAACAGGAAATAATATTTTCTTAATCTTATTTAAAAGGAAGATGTGGCGCGAATACTCCATATTAAACATATAAACACCTTGTAGGTTCTCTAACGAACTCTAATCTTTATTGTCGATAATACTTTCAGAGAATTCGATTAGATAAGAATTCGATTAGATGTGAAATCTACATCTAATAAAGTTGCGTTACATATATTAATCCACTAGCAGATGACTTTTGACAATCTATTTTTCTTTAACAATGAACAGGGACGTCTTAAGACTGTTTGAGGCCCTGGGTCCAGAGAAATCTTATGATTTTTCGAGGACCTTGGCCTCTATGCAAAAGTAGGCCCTACCAAAGATTTCTAAAAATAGAGAGTATATGGCATGCATTGTCAAATACTCGTTCAAAACGGTAATTTGAAACACACGACTAACAATCTTATAACCCTAGGCACAAACCAGCTTGAACGATGGCCACATTACGACTAAATGAGTTGAATGATTGGTTATGGTATTAAGCCTAGGCCTAGACTTGGACAACGTTCATCACATAATAACACATTCTTACTACTTTTGCCAGTTGATATGCAGTTTGAAATTCCCTGTTTTTTGGAGAATATGACCGGGAATAATATTTGATCATTAAAATTATCTGAATCATGAGCTTTTTAGACAGAGTCCAGTATGAACGATGCCCACGTCGAGGGTGAAGCCCTGGGTCCGGGCCCAGTTGTCCCATACTTTAAGATGTCCCTGATCATGAATGTTCAGCATTTGCCTATAAAACTCATAATTTATTGTGAAAAAAACAAATCTAGCAAGAGGCAATTTCTTTGTACCATTTGCATATAGGCCCATAAGTACCTATTGGAAATGGAAGAAAAAAGTCAGAATAGTTAAGAGTACTGGTAATATAATAATATTTCTAAAATATATTTCTGGTAATATTTCTAAATTGCATTTAAAATTGCGAATATACTTTTTTATTGTATGCCTTCGTGTGATTACCTTTATTTATTGGCTTTTTTTGATGGGTTAATTGAATATTTTTGTTGTATTAGGTGTTTAACGATTGAAATTTTCTATTTCACTTTGGCAGTTTTAGCTTTCTTACATTGTTCCATGTAGATTTTTGTTTTCATTAAAGTATTTCGGTTTTAAATCTTAAGAGAAATTACTTTTAGGTTTACAAAAAAAAAAAAAAAACACACACACACAATTATTATTTTTTTTAGCTCCATAGTACAAGCAAATATATTTTATTTAATGTTTTCTTTCATTTTTTTCTTTAAAGTGTGAATCCTTGCTATGCTCATTTTTCTTTCAAACTGCTACTTTGGATAATAAAATTAATTATTATCATTCTTTTTATTTGCTTTCTTATTTTATAACCATCTTACACTCGCATATCACGTTTCCCGCCATTCTGATTTACATTTCCTTCTTTATTCACATAATTATTAATTATGCTTTACTTTTGGACACCAGTGTAAATAAGTATATATATATATATATATAAACATTGCGCGAAAAAACTAAATAAAGCATTCCCACGGAGGTACTTTATCAATAGAAGGAACATTTCTGGTTTAGAAAAACAGTCCAAGTTTTCAATGAATATTTACAAACTTTGTTAAAGGAAAACAACGTAGTATGGAAATTAGGGTCTTACCCAGTCAAGTATTTAAATGTGCTTGCAAATGTGGATATTTCTCCCAATATGTAATTGCTTAGTAGAGAGAGAAAAGGAACAATTTTTAAGTAGCCATAATTATTTGTAACTATAAGGTAATTTGGGGGAAGATGCCAGTTTTATATATGTACTTTTATGCGTAGACAGATGTCAATATTGAGCCACTTGTGTGAAGAGTCTTGTCCGACATTGAGTGTGGCTTGTGAATTTATCTGAATTAATCGTCTTTAATCGGCTTTATTTTTCAATCCTTTGAACATTTAAAATGGTGAGTACAGCTTTTATAATATTGCGTTACACATATTTAAAGCCCATAAAAGTATTTTTCTTAAATAAGATATTAGCAATAATATCTTATTAAGAGTTAGGCATAATGTTTACATAATTATTTTATTTACTGTGGTATTGTTGCATCTTACTCCACGACTGATGGCATGGGGGAAGATGCCACAATTAAATGAATTTCTGTACATTAAATTTCTAATTTATATTCATACTAAGCAGGTAATTAACTTGTGTACATAACCAATTAAATACTGAAAAATAAGGTGTATTTTTTATGGCCTTGTCTTTTCAATTTTCAATATACTAAACGAAAAATCCTTAAATGTGGCGTCTTCCCCCGAATTACCTTACATAAAAGTGTCTGGAAAACATCAAACCTATACTCAAAGAACCACAGTTTGCTGACCATTGAACTAAGTCAGCGTTTCTGAACCTAGGGTGAAGGTGGCATGATAATCCTACGTGGAGGGAGGAAGGCGCTAGTATACCGAGAAATCGTAAGCAAAAAATTTAAAAAATATTAATTTACTGATAGGAAGAAAAGCAAAATTCATTTTGACCTAATAAAAAGTAAAATGCTCATTTACACTGATATAATAATCTCTTAAGTGTATCAGTACTGTACAATGTAAATTTGATAATTAATTTAATAATTCTAAGTTGAGAACAAGTTTAATATCTATCAGGGATCTGATATGATTGTCATATATAAAATTATATAGAAAATGTAATATTTATCTAGATAATATGTACATTTATAATTAAAGTCGTTTTGTGTAGCTTTAGCGTCAAAATATATTATTGCTAAATTTAATACATTGTTATTGTATGGATGGCCGATGGAAATTATGAAAGAAAATTGGATCGCGAATATTGAAAGATCGAGAAGCACTGAAATAGACCAAAGTATAAAACCTATCATGTTCTCTCAAAAAGTTTCTGATTACAAACAGTAATATTGGGTAAATCAAGCACTTCCCTTTAGTGAAAAAAATTCTTGCATCAAAACATTTCCAAATAATCAAGAATATATGCAAAGCACACACACACACGTAAAAAATTGTCATGAAAAATTCAAGATCAGCAGCAACAGAATTCTATTAAAAATTCAGAATTCTTAAGAAAATGAAAGCATTGCTTTTGAATACTTTTTGACTCAGTATCAACAGATCTTTTTCTCTTTTTCGTGATTCCAGAATTTATTTCTACTACAACAAAAATATTCTCAAATGAAGAAAGTTGAGCATATGTTTTTTTAGAACAAAGGATGGGAAGAATGTTTTTATCCTTATTGTTTCAGAATTTGTAATATCTCCAACAAAATTTTAATTTTTTTTACTTTTTATCTGCTTAAGAAAATAGCTGAAATAGTTTCTTCGCAACATGCGTATTACAGGAACAGTTTTATTTTGACTTCGCATGTAGCAAATCAAGTACTTAATTGTATAAATAACAGTTAATACAGAAAACGTGGGATGTTTGCAAAAGCTCCTTATAATAATCTTGGAAATTCTCTACGACATGTATAGTAGCTTAGCTATTTTAATTCTAAACATGTAAATATAACAAATGATATATGTGTTATATGATCTTTAACGAAATTCAAAATACGTGAACTTTTGATAAGCATGGTTATGTAAACTACTTATTGTTCATAAGATAATGAAAAAAATAGTTCATCTAAGGAATTATACGATAAATATAGATTTTTGGGCAAAAAAGGTAATTCGTGTTTATTAAATATACCGAAACAGATAAATATAATTATAAAAGCGTTTTTTTTTCTTTTTGATTTAAATGACATATGTGCCATTTTGATTAATTCTTATAAACAGTAAAAATTGACAACGTTTTAAACTAAATATATATATATATTCAGGCAATTATTGGTAAATTCAGGTGAAGGTTGGCTGGTCGGAAATACTTTGTTCAAACCTGCAATTCTGGTTCCGAAGGTCAGGAGTTTCCTCTAGTACTGCTGTGGCTAAGACTATTCTATCATGACTATCGTTATCTTAGTAGGTTTATAACTATTTTTGTATATTTTTGTAATATATGTATATATATATATTCTGAAAACTATAATTAATTTGCTTTCTGTTTCAGATATACTTTTAATGAAACATTTAACTTTCTTTCACGATTTTTTAATTTTTTTACTAGTATTAATTACTTTTTGTAAGATTTATTAATATGTTCTACATAGAGTAATTAAAATTAATATTTAAAAAAAAATATTTTTAGTACTTGTACTTAAAAACGCTTATAATAGCAAAAATTTCCATTAAATGTTCTTAATAAACAAAGCATCTAAAAAGTAAAATTGTTTTCCAATGAAATGTAAATTTATATTTTATGTGGTGTAAGCATATAAAAAAAGTTCAAACATCTTACAAAATCGCTCTTCCATTTTAAATTTCAACAGGAAATAAAATATTTTTCAAGGCCCATTAGTTAAAAAGCAAATCAAAGAAGTAAAAAAAAATCATTAACTGCATTGATCAAATACAGAATCACTATACTCTTGAAACTACTCAGTCATGACTTTCAAAAAAAATATAATTTTGTTATGCTTCATAGAATACCTATTTTAACATTAATCTTGTTTTATTAAATAAATATTTCTAAAACATTTTTCTTCTTTTACAAGTACTTTTGCATTCAGCCTCCATTTATTTCCAAAATCATTATGGATGGTTCATTCAATTCATAATACAACGGTTCATATGTTCAGAAGAACACCTAACTTATAAGGTTTCTATTCGGAGAAAAAATGCCTGACAAATTATCCATCACTTTGTAGGTACATATTTTGAAACTGAATTAAAGCCGCGCAATTCAATGTATTTAAACTTAAAAGTTTAAGGTGAGAAAAGAGGTAGAAATTTGTTTGATTTAAGGTATCCGAACACGTTGAAAATGACCAAATTCTGTCAAGACAAATATTTTTGTTTTTTATTTTATTGACTAGAGCTATCTTTTGACTTTACGAAACATACATTATATTGTTTCTACACTACCTAGAGGCCAAGTTACAATCAATTTTATAAATTTAGAAAAACCAGAAGTGGGTTTTTGATCTACCAGAAGTGAGCATTTGAATTGCTCAGAATCTATCATGGCGAGTCTGATAACTCAAAATATGGCGAATATATTTCTATAACACTTTTTGAACCTGATATTTATGTCATTTTCTAGAGAATGTACTTAAATATTTCTTTTTGTATGAATACTTTTTGAGTTATGGCTTGTTATTTAAATAATGGTCTCATAAAAAATGTAACATTTTTTATAATGTTTACTCAATCAGCTGTAAAATTTTCAAGTTTTAATAAAAAATTAAAATGTTAGTACATTTTTTAGATAAATGCATCTAATTTGTTTTAGTAATACTTTTACTAATATATGTTTATTACTTTTTTCTCTAACTGCTTTCAAGTTTTTCAAAAATATTGCTAAAATTTCACTTATAATTGTGATTTTTGTAAAATTCAGGTAATTTACTTTAAATTTTGATAGTTTAATAGTAATGTTTATTGGTATTGAGTCTTAAAAGAGCCTTTATAATGTTTTACTATGCTATTTTGTTAAAAAGTACTCCGAACGTGTTCGGATACCTTAAGCACATTTTATAAAAGATGTTTGAGTCCCTTTTAATTTTTTTGAATAAAGAATTATAAATACCTTCATAACGATTATGTAAAATTTTTGTTTTAAGAAGACTATTTAATCACAATAACTTTTAGTTTTATTTATTTTCTACTTATAAACATTTTGTGATTTTATTTTTCTTTTTTGTCCTTTTTGTTTAGATTTCATTACTTTAAAAAAAATAATATTTTTACATTAAATTTCTAGCTTAGTGCTGCTAGATAAACTTAGGTTCAAGATATATTTTTAAAGTATTCATTAGAAATTATTTTCATAAAATATCTCACAAAATGAAATTCTTCAGATTTGTTCATCCCTGATCTCTAAAAAATAGAAATAATAATCATATCAACTTCCACGCTCTCTCTAAGCAATTGATAAAGAATATTATTTTACAAGCATCATGTTTCGTATGTGAAATATTATAGAACGTTAGACTTTAATTTTAGAAGTCGTATGGACAGTATCCATTTTTCAGTATTAAAGTCCTGCGAAGACCATACATTTTATTTTAAAAGGAAGGAACTGTAAGCATTCTAGACGAAGGATAATTTCTATGTAGAATTAATTATTCAATCTTATTACACATTAATACACACATGCCTAAAATAGTAATTTTTGAAATGGATTTCTCTTCAAACTGATGCATGCTTACGAAGGGCCTTATAAGCTACCATTGTTCAACTTTGTACGAAAAATTTTACTAAATATGAGAATGACTTATAGTAAAAACTTGTAGTTTTACAGGTTTTTTTAGCAACAAATAGTTCAATAATTCGTATATTAAAAAATCATCATATGTTTTATGCATAGAAACAAATTGTATACAGAGTAAATATTGATAAAGAAAATTAATCTAGAAGAGAAAATTATGTCTCGTATACAAATTAATACGATCAAATAAAGCATACATGGGGAACGCATTAACAATAAGATAAAAATACTGCCTTATTGCATTTGTCATATAATTTAAATCAATCATGCAAAGGTGCGATTAAAGTCTCTTTTGAATGTAGCTTTGTAATTTGATAATAATTTAATAAGAAATATCGTTTCAATTGAATATAAAAGAAACGAACTCACATGTTCATACTAAATATGCGCTTGTGTTAATTAGTTATAACAACCTCAGAATTAAGTAACACAAGTATACGCACATTATACGCACAAAAATACGATCAAAATAATATCAACATGCTTAGAAACCACTGCTTAGATGCAAATATAAGAAATATAGCTGAAAATTTCTTTACATTAATGTTGTTGTTTATTCAAACAAAATAAATGGAATTCTAACATTGCGTTTTAGTACTCTACTAATAAGAAAGAATTTTGAAAATGAAGAATTTCTGTAAGTTACTATACACTCTTTAGATAAAATAGAATAACGCCAACATTTTTGTTAAAAACAATTAAATATATACTTAAAATTCAACAAACGTAGATTTATTCAAAAATATAAATAAATAAACTAAAACAACAGAATACTCATAAGAATTAAAAGGAAATATACAAATAAATGCACATATAAAATTGCAATATTAAATTTGAATTTCATTTAGAATTCTTTAGTATGCAAAGAAAATAGTAAATTTGAATATTTAACAAACTTAAAATAAATCAAGGAAAAAATATGAATTTAAAACATAGAGATTAAAAACAAATCAAAATCAAGCTCAAGTTTTTATTAAAATTTAGAACGAGTTTCCTCCTTTAAAAATTTTTTAAACTTAAATTGCTATTGGCTACTTGAATCTAATCCCACATTCCAAATGTAAATAAAAGTCATGTTCTTTAATAAGCTCAAGATTGATCTCTATTATTAAAAAAATACATTTACTTCTTAAATTCCATTTATCTTAACTTCTTCATTAAGAAGGCACAGAGGGTAAATTAAAAGTTACTCTACTGAAAGCTTTAATACAAAGCTCTCGGATTATTTATGTGAATGAAATTCAATCAAGGTGTCCACAGACAACAAATATTAATGGATTGACAGGCATTAATTTTTAATTAAGACTTAGGAATTATTTAATTGAAAGTTAAAATCAGAACCCATTGAAGAGGAAAACAAATATTTGGAATTATTTCTAATAGAAAAAACATTTTTTCCCCTTCATGATATTAATTCCACTGAAAGAATAAAATAAAAAATAACTCTAAATAAATAAGTAATTTATTCTGAGCTAATTATGCACAAATATTATATTACCTTAAAATTATCTGTAAATAATACAATTTTGTAATATATATGTAATACTAGCTCGTATACCCGTTTTTCGCTCGGGTGAAATGAAAAATTAAGCAATACACAGACAGAAGGATAAAGAAGTTTTTAATGAGTTAATTTTACGCGAGTTGCAAATTAAACAAAAAAAAAAGATTTCTGTATCTCATCTGAACAAAAATACCACATTTGTTACAAATTTTGTGTGATGTACGCTTAAAATAGTGTATCGCGTGCTTCCAATAATAGTAAATATGTCATCTATACATTGTCTCATGCATTGTGAACAGCTGAGGCTCCAGCCTAATGGCGTCAGAATTCCACAAATATATTTCTTTTACACTCATGTCCATAGATTAAAGATAATTTAGAATCACACAGAAATTGAACACTAAAATAAAAATTTCACCTGTAGAATTATCACACACATCTTGAAGAAGAATATACAAATTACAGGAAACCACCAGATGGTGCGGATAGTACGTCACAATTACGAGAGTGTAAGAAAGGGGTATATAAGAAATGGTGGCAAAGTAGTAAAATTGTTCATGAGCGCTTTAAAAGCCTTTCAGTGCAATAACCGCATAGTTATGGCACAAAGGAAGCATTTTGATGATTTTTTTACGTGATAGAATTATCGGACGTCTGGAATAAGGATGTACCCAGCTCGAAGTATCCGAGGAACTTGGGATCGCCCAGAGTGTCATCTCCAGGCTTTGGCAACGATTTTAAGGATGAGGGCAATGTGAGTAGATGTTACAGCACAGGTCGCCCCCGAGTTACAACGCCGAATGAGGACCGGTATTTGGCAGTTACTGTCAAAAGAAACAGGCGGAGCAGAGCATCAGACCTATCTTATTAGCTCTCTTCAGCTACCGGTACGACAGTTTCAAGTCAGACCGTGTACAGACGCTTAGGGCACATTGGTCTATATGCTCGTATTCTTGTCAGATGTATTCCCCTTACCGCAACTCACTGTCACCTGTAATTAACCTGGAGTAGAGAGCATGCATTGTGAACACCGCAACAGTGGTCTTGTGGGATGTTTTCCGACGAGTCCAGGTTTAGTTTGCAGTCTGATTCTCGCCGGACTTTCATATGGAGAGCGCCAGGTACCTGTTACCACCAAGAGAACATCATTGAACGACACCATTACGGTGGTGCAGGATGGCTCGTTTGAGGAGGAATTATTCTTGATTCCAGAACTGACCTGCATGTTCAGAGTGTAACGATGACAGGCCACATCTATCGGGATGTCATTCTGGAACAACATGTACGTTTGTTTCGGGGAGCCATGGGTGCTGAATTTCTGTTTATGGATGACAACGCCCGTCCTCACCGGGCAACCATTGTAGACGAATGCCTTCAATCGGAGGATATCACCCGTATGGATTGGCCAGCATACTCAACGGACTTGAATCCAATAGAGCATGTGTGGGATATTCTTGGACGACCAATACAGCCCGTCAATCCCCTCCCACCCGTCTACCAGAACTTCGGAGGGCATTGCTTGATGAGTGGTGTAATATTCCCAAGACCAGATTGATAATTTGATACTCAGCATGCGTAGGTGTTGTAAGGCCTGTATTCTATCATCCGGGAGACATACTCCGTATTTACCACCATACTAACCATGTTATACTGTTTTTTGTAAATAGGTTCTTTTTTAAAATTTGCCCCAGGGAGTAAAAATGGCAATTTTTATTAATTATGTCAAACATATAGCATCTTTTTTGCTCTTTACCATTTGTTTAATAAATAGACTTTACAAATAAGTCAAATTTGTTTTGCTTCTGTCTCTTTCTTTGCCTGAACTTCATTATCCTTAATGTATGGACATGAGTGTAGTATACGCGTCTTGGTTCTATGTGAAGGTGGTCCCCCCAAAATGTCTTGGTGGTCCACCGGTTGATTGCGATCGATTTAATGCCTACCCCAGTTCTAAATCCTTCACCTGAAAAGTCTGCAAAATATTATAACATTTTTCTATTTTTCAAAAATTATACATAACTTAGATTTATATTTGATATTATCTAACACTTTTTATATATACTTGACGAATTGTATCCTACAAATGTTCAGAAATTTATTTTTGCCAGAAAACCAGTATTTATATAAATTTGTTGAACTTTTTAAAACCTCTAAAATAAGGTATAGAAAAAATGTTGAACGCCCTTGAAATCCATTTCATATTTCGAATTATATTTTTATTTTTATATTCTAAAACAAGGAAGTATCCATACACATACTCTACACATTTGAAATTCGGTGAAAAAATCGTACAATTTATTTCTTTTGGCAAGTTGAATACATCAAAATATTATGATGCAAACGATATATGAATGATATACATTTTTTTACGAAAAAAATCCTTTGATGTTGTTTTCAAATGAGAGTGTGAATAGGTAATTACCACTGTAGACATAGTACATTCCCCGAGATCTGGCATCATTTTTAGTGTAGCACCATATAGGGAATCACCAATTGCCAAAATAGGGGGTTTTCAAGGCCACACAGCCACCTTAGGGATCTTTAACATGTCGGATAATCGTACAACATGGACGCTGTCAATTTTTTTTGCACCTTTAAAATCCACCGATTTGAACCCATAAACTTGGCTGTACATGGCAGCACCAAACCAACAATGCCACCCAGCTTGTTGGATAAAAATATTATTAAGAGTAAATAAGTAACTTTTTACAATGCTTTTAAAATGTTCTCTGAAAAAGATTACATAAAATATAAATTTAAAAAAATAATAATTAAGCAGTACATAGAATACGAGATATCAGTATTTATAAATTAAAATTACTTTTATGTTTACAATTCTATGTATGTTGTAGGTGAATTAACAGAATGTTGAATATTTATTGTCAGTAAAAATTATCACTTCGTAATTTTATTTACTGAAAAGTTTGTGTTCTGTATAATAAAGTTGGAAACCAGTGTGTGTGTGAGAGAGAGCTCAATAAGCTGATATTATACATGTATATATCAGTGCTTCTCAAACTTTCAGTATTAGCGACCCAATTTTCAATCATAATTCCTCCCCCTATACAATAATAATGTGTCGAATGCAATAATAATGTACTTTGACGCTAAAGCTGCAATACGATTTTAATTATAAACCGTACAAATTAACAAGATATGTATTAAATTTAGTATATTTTACTTGTAAGTAATATATTACTTTTAAGTAATGATGCAGAAAATTGACACAGGGCCTGTCGTATGATTATGCCACATGTGTAAGAAATCCCCGTTTGGCTTGGGTGCTCTCGAGAAAATTAAATTTTTAAGTTCAATTTCGTATCGTCAGAACTCAGGTGCTTCCATCTGGGGAGGAAACTGGGCGTCAAAATTACTTGCGGCAATTGGTGTCGCCTATACGGTGCCGCACTAAAAAGTGATACCAATTCCTGAGGAATGAACTAGGCCTGCAAAGGTAAAAAATACATACTCAGTCCCATTAGAAAAAAAACTTTTAAATAATAGAATAATTATTATGTTATTTTTCCTTTATCTAATTTTTAAATTTGAGAAGATTGCAAAATGATATTTAAATAAGACTTATTTCCTTCATCATCTAATTCTTGAAGTACAAATATCATTAGCAAAATAGTCTAGACTATGTTGCTCTACATAGGATATGCAGAGTAATTGTGCTATTTCCAATAATTAAAGCGAGAAAGCTTTAAAATGTCTAAACCCGGGAAGAGGCGAACGCTCGATACTAACGTTAATGGAGGACTGAGTCACCCCAATCTTTTTTAACACCCTTTTATAAGTTTCACTTGCATGTAACGGAATCTTAGAATTCGATTTTTACCCACTTAAAAAGATCGGATTCATTCGAAATTTCGCACACTTGTCAAGGACAGATGACAATACAATAATTTCGTAATTTTCTTCCATTGTCCTTTTCAGGATCGTCAGGAATAAGGATAATCATATTTATCGACAAATCCATATATCACGTCCAGATTTGGCGACTTATTGCATATATCATTTTTAAATTTGGCGACTAGTTCCATATACCATTTTCAGACATGGCGACTAATTTCCTACATCATTTCCAGATTTGGCGACTAAAAGAATAAGGTGTAACTCTAAAGTGTTTTAAATTAACGCTAATTATATATGCAAGTATAAAATACACTTGTGGTTAAAAGAAATAAAACAAACAAAAGATGTGTTCTATATCTGAGAAAGTGGAGGGTGCGTTTGTGTTAGCAATTTCTAACCATAATATAAACATTTTTCTGAAAATAAAAATAAAAAAAAGGCTCGAGCATGTGAAAAAAAATAATTTGCGTTCTAACTGCTAAATATTTTTTATTTTTATAAAGCAATACGCTTAGAAATGATGATACGAATTAACATGAAAGGAACACGTTTAAAAGGTGAAAAAACTATTGATACTTAATATTACCATGTTTTTAATAACTCACTTTCTTTAATGTCTATCCGGGTGGAATTTTGTAATTGATTTTAAACTGTGTGACTTTCCGAGGAGCTAGAGACTTGAAATTCGGACAATAGCTCGGAAGTGGATGACAATGCATGAAAATGGGAAAAAAGAAAACAAAAACAAAAAGGAGGAATTTTATAATATTTAATCCGTAAAAAAACATGATACATTAAAAATTTTTGTAATTCGAACTTTTTCTTCTTTACACACTTTTATTTGTTTGACCTGTTCAAAAGAGACGGAATCTAATATAACGATCCGAGGCCTCGTAAACGGAGAGAATAAATACACTTCAGACCCGTTAATTAATATCCATTGAACAGCAAGACTAATTCCACAGCCACGTAATTCCAGCTTCAAATATCAAACTCAAGGATAAATTCAACAATGAATAAATGATAGTTTAAAAAACTAAAAAAGACGCTTTTATTGTAGTTTGAACTAAAAAATGAAAAATAAAGTATAGTTTGAAAAAAAACTAGAAATTACGCTTTTATACTGAATCGAACTAAAAAGTAAAAAAAAATAATTCTTAATAAAGAATAAAATGATTAACGAGAAAATGAATGTCATTGGGGTAAAAGCGTGGGGTGTTCTATAAATATATCAATTGTTATAATTTCTAACTTCTATTCCGAAAAGCTGAATTAGTGTAAAAATGTAGTACAAAGCACCCCTCGCTTTTAAAACAATGACATTCCTTTTCTCGTTAATCATTTTATTCTTTATTAAGAATTATTTTTTTTCTTTTTAGTACGATTCAGTATAAAAGCGTGTTTTTTAGTTTTTTTTCAAACTATAATTTATTTATAATTATTTTTATTGTGCACGATAAATATCGTAATTTCAGTGAATAACTAAAGAGTAAGTATACTTACCAACTTTCAAGGACTTTTCAATTTTTCTTTGATTATTTGTGAAAAAAATCAATCAAAAACTGAACTAAAATGCTTCAAATGGGCGTATTAAAGTCACGCACATTTGAACATTTTAGTTCAGTTCTCTTATTAAAGAGACACAAACGGTGCCGTTTTAAGCTCATTTTGAGCCCTGGATGCAGATCTAAGGGAACTCTTGGCACTGTTGATCCAAGTAGGGGCTCTGATCCGATTAAATCCAGCTTATCTGGGTACCCGCCACAAGCGTCCGATGGATACACCTGCTCTGTGCCACGCGTGACTACTTACGAGCTAGAAGTGTATTAAATATAAAAATATGGATGTTAGTTCTAAAAAGAATCACGTTAAACGTTTTTCATTATACTTTATATGTTTGAGAATACTCAAAAATAAATCTTGGCCAATAATCCTTCAAAAAACTCTTTGTGTTTTTCCAAATAGTATCATAACACTCTTTTACATGAAAAAAAAACGCAACAGAAATACATTCTTTACAACTTCCCTAAATGAAATAAACACATAAGAGAGGGGACGGAACTAACCATACCAATAAGTTCGAAGGTCAATTAGATGATCAACAAATGTGTTTTACTGTCTGGGTGAAAAGTGAATTAAGTCTTCCTTTGCTTTCTACAGCTAACGTGCAGTATTTCAATAATATTAACAGTGATGAATTTTTTATCTTTTTAGAATTTCTTTTTATTCTGGGTCTGGTTGTTTTTCTCTGAAGCAGTAGTAATTTAGGTTTAAAAAGAAAACAATAAAAAATCTCTCATCGTGAGATTACATTAAATTAAACAAAATGCTTTTATTCGGTTATAGGATCAAATATAGCTAATAAACGTGTTGAAGTTTTTATATTCATTGACGTAATATCGCCAGATGATATGTATAAATTATATCAATGTAAATGTGTGTTTTTTTATTATGTCAGAAAGTATTTTGTTTTATTTCATTTAAGCAAATCAGTTTTTAAGTCTTTTATTTTCGATATGTTCGTGCCCCCTCGGGGGGGGGTTATAACGTCCCCCAAGAAGCCCGCCACACAGTTTGAGAAACGTTGATGTATACATAGTTAATAATCTTCTACTATAGAGACCGGAATCATTATTATATCATTATAGCTGAAGCATGCAAAAGCGGAAATAGTAATAATGTAAATCAGATATTAAAATTTTAGAAAAAATTGTATATTTAATAAAAATAGAATTTAAAAGATATGTATAAGGATGCTACTCTATTATAAACATTACTGACTCTCCTAGTCCACCTTTTATATCTTAAAATAATTAATATGAAAGTCTAATTTAACACTTCTTCTAGTCAACCAATTTTCCCCCTTTCTTTTTGTAATACAGAGTGAAATCCTGTTGAAAATAATGAATCGAATATTTAAATACATTACAAAAAAATGTAACTTTCCTAAAATTGCATTCAAAAATGCAAAGCCCAAGCTAAATCTGAGTTCAATAAATAAATTTTTGGCAGATGCTGGACACAATTACAAATTCAAAACAAGGAATTGGCTGAATAGTAGTAATTAGCATAAGTATGAAATTATTAAAACTAAAATAATTAAATAGTATAAGTACTACCGTTACTTGAGAAACACTAGGACTATACATGTATTTGAAATAAGATTACTACGACTAATTAATTTTAACCATAATTTGAATTGGTTATAACTATAATTTAAATATGTGTAATTCATAAATATACACAAAATAGTTATAAACCTAAGATAACTAGTCAAGATAACAAAAATTACATATACTAGCCACAGTAGTACTATAGCAAACTCTTGGCCTTAGGAACCAGGATTGCAGGTTTAAACAAAGTTTTGTGGCTAGGCAACCTTCACCTGTGTATTTGCCAATGATATATATATATTCATTTATGGTCACCGAGAAAGCCAAACGAATCGGAATTGAAGCTTTTTGGATGGTATTAGAGATTCTGACGGTATCAGTGGAATACGTAGCAAAAAATTCCGTAGTAGCAGAACCGAATTTTCGTTCAAACTTTACAGTCAAAATGTTTGCTTCAAGAAGTTCGTGGTATAATTTTTTGATGATCAAACGTGCACCGTTGCATTATCTAGGTGATTTAAGTTACGCAGATAATAACCGGGGAACCAACCGAAGATTATGTGGTGACATTCCTGATATATCTAGAGAATTCAAAAACTCGGTTGAAAAATTTACGGTTTTGTTTTCATCAACAATAGTGTAGATTGGTTTAAAAAACTGGCAACAACCATGTGTCTGAAAGTTTATTTCATCACAATATCAACATTTTTTCTGATTAAGTAACATGATTACAGAGGCAATAATTATCAAGATAATTATACAGTATATCCGGAAAGACACTCTCAATCAATTCCTTTTTGTCTAAAGAACATTACAGAAATCGTCTGGGTATTTCATGCATTATCTATTAGGAGGAAGTTCTAATTCACCTTTTCCGATATTCAGTAGTTGGTTAGGAAATATTTGCTCAGATTGATCCTCTTGCAAATGTACACGCGTGTTTATGGTCAGTCGAAGTGTTTCCACGTTTCGCCATCAAAACGATTGTTTTAAACAGGCGTTAATCTCGTGAGCAACAGTAGAGCGTGTAATGGCTGTTAATACCTGTCGGAAATCACCAGACAGTAATACAACAGCAACACCGAATATTCTCTAGTTGCCATTTAAATCGTGCAAAGCTCTATGTAATGCTTTGAGTGAATGTTCATGGTTCATGGTACACTTATCCCTGATCATGACTGAATTCATTTGCAATACTGTAGTCAATCCACTGTTTTTTTCAATGGTTCACATTACATATTGTATCTCATCTGAATGTCCAATGGCAGCTGATGTGGAATGTGCAGTTTTTCTGCCATCTAACACAGTGACAACAATGCCGGAAGATGCAATTTACTATTACAATCATATTTTCGCACGACTGCACCTGGAATTTTAGTTGCTACAGGGAATAAAAATCCAGAGGTGGAACTCGAAGATAAAGCCATTTGACTTCATTCCAGCAATATCCAGAAAATTTACGGAAGCTTTTGAAATCCGTATCCAGATTCTCGTTCCCACCCCGAGAAGTACTCGGTGCCCAATTTAGACGCCCTTGCTCCTGTAAATTCAGTCTCTGAAGGGAGACATCACGGTCGGTCGGCATTATCCGGCAGTTACGGGAGTTTCTAAAATCCGATTTCCCATTTTTATTGTTTCCCATCCAGAAAAACATCAGGAAAGCATTTCTCTCTCCTCAAGAATTTTGAAAAGCAATCCTTTTGCACAGTTCATGCAAAATACTTTCGTCTGGCATTATTTGACGTAGATATGAGATTATATTGAATTGGAAAGAGAATATTCGGATCGGCAGTTCCGAAATACAATCAAAATCCTTTTTTCGCGTCTCTATGTGGGCATTGGCCGCGGTAGCCAAGTGGTGAAGGCATCGGATCATGGCTAGCTTGTCATGAGTCCGAGCCCAGCACCATTAAAAACCCGCAGTGTAGAGGAGAGATGCAATTTAAATATGTCGAGAGGCCAAACGTTCTCCCGTTGGTGTGGTGTGGTAGCTAGGAGAGGAGGATGCCATCTCCGGTGTCTTCCGCGTCTCTTGACCATGGTTCAAAATTACGCGGTCAGTCGCCAAAAGCCCTCGTGTAGTTGAAAAGTTCGACGTTAAGATCCACTCACTTACTCACTTTACTTCGGCAAGATAGGCTGGCACTGCTGTCCGAGAATATTCCAATTCCCCGGCATTATCTGGCGAAAATACAGGAATTTCTATATTTCGATTTCAGAATCGCTTAAACCATCTCAAATTACACCGGGAATACACTTTTCTCGCGCCAAGACTTTAAGGGTGAGCTCCTGCCCCGATTTGTGTAAAAGACGGTCATCCTGAATTGTCCAGCAATGTTACTGTTATTTCTCAGATTGAATATCAGATTCGGATTATCCGTTTTGAAATACACCAGGGACAAAGTTTTCATGATCCAAGGCTTTTAAGGCATGCCCCTGCTACGGTGTGTCTAAAATACGGTCGAATGGCATTATCCGGCAAAGTTTTCGAAACTTCTAAAATTCAATTTTTGATTCTCATTTAACACTCCGAAATGCACACGGAGATGACTTTTGATGCTCCAGCGAGAGCAAGTTCAGTCGCTGGAGATAGTGAAAATCCAGACACGGGACTCGAATCATTTGCTTTTTCTCTTAATTCAGACAATATCCGGCAAGTTAAGTGAGATTTCTGAAATATAATTTCAAATTATCGTTTCTCGCCTCTAGATACAACTGGAAATTACGTTTGTTCCCCTGACCCGGCAAGTTCAGTCCCTAGAAGGGGCATTAGGGTCGTCCGGCATTAACTAGCAAAGTTACAGGAATTTATAAAATTATATTTCAAACTCTCATTCACCATCCCGAATTACAACACAAACGCACTTTTCCCGCACCAAGACATTAAGCGTAAGCTCTTGCCACGGTTTGCGTATTAAATGGTCGTCCTGAATTATCCGGCAAAGTTACAGTTATTTCTCAAGCTGGGTATTAGATTCAGATTATCTATTTTCAAGTACGCCAGGGTCCAAGTTTTCACGATTCAAGTCTTTTAATGTAAGCTCCTGTTATGGTGTGTCTAAAATACGGTCGGCCGTCTTTATCCGGTAAAGTTATGGTTATTTTTAGAAACTGACTCGAAAATCGGATTCCGCACCCCGAAATACGCCAGGCAATTGATTTTCGTACATTTTGGTTTGCAATATCTGCTTCCACAGACACATGAGCAATGCCACATTTTGCGATTATTCCCTTACGGGAATCTGGCAACGTTTTTTCCGGATTCTTCACATTTCCGGCTATAAAAAAATTATGGCGTGATTAATTGAAATAAAAACCATCCTATGTTTTAAGTTGGACGAAATGACACACAGTATGCAAAATTATATTATGATCGGTTGAGTAGTTTCGGGGTTCATTGCGGACAAACACTGTGACACGTATATTTTATATATAAAGATATAGTAACATAAAATGAAAAAAGTACATGATATATATAGTTTATATATTATGTATTGACGCTGAACTGTGGTCTTATTCAACGGACCAGTTCAGCGTCTGCTCTGAGAGGAAACGGACACGCAAATGAAGTACAAGTGGTATTCCACTTACCCAGATGTTCTAAGTACCCTTCTTATTGAGGGGATATGTTTCAAAGTTAAGCATGTCATATAATATAATAAAAATTTATGGACGGGGATTTAAAAGTGTTCTGCTTAGGGCCATATCTTCCTCGAAAGATGTGTATACTCATTTTAAGACATGAAGATGTAACGGAAAGTAGAAGTTAAATGTTGTATAGGGAATTTAATTTTAGGTCTAATTTAATTATATATATATAATTGTACAGCAATTCTTTATTATTATTTTAAAATATAAGGTTTCGAAATTTTCCGTTGAAGGACATTTTTTTATGTTTTATTTGTTGTAAGAGACTAAAGGTAAATAACTCGTTAAATAACTGCATTTCATATTCAACCAATTGCAATTTAAAATTAAACACATTCTATATTTTAGATCTCACTTAAAAAGGTCGCTTAATAATTAATATTTCAACTTGATTTAAAATAAATATTTGCATTGATTTCTTTTTTATACAACTTTTTAATTTTTAAAATTATCTTAATGATTGGAAATAAATATTCTAGGAAACGTACTATATACGCCCCGGGCCAATTAACGCTTTGGGTAAGCGAGAGGTTAAAGTCGTATTTGCAGCGTCAAAGTATAGTGTTATTGAATTCAATACATTGTTATTCTAACGAAGAGAGGGGGCGTGGGGAAAATTTTGATTGAATATTAAGTCGTATATGTTGAAAATTTGAGAAGCACTGGTATACATTGCTCTTATGTTTTAAAGTTATTTATTCAGGTATTGTCCCAGACTTCTGAAATATAGTATACTTTTAGAGCTACAACTTTTTTAGTTCATAAAGCAAGTCATTTCTTTTAAATAATCAGTATTTCAGTACATATAGAAGTAACAATTTCTATATGCTCATGTTTTATTAATTTTTATAGCTATCACATTTATACTCGACGTATAACACGCGCTCTTAAGTTCGATCTTATTTTTTGTGTTAAAAGTGCGCAATATATGCCGGATTTTACGGTAAAATTTTTAGTGTTTGCATAATAATTATGTACATTTTTTACGTAATCTTTTAGCTTTTAAAAAAATGATTTCTAATGATCTATCTCTTGAAAAACCAATTCAGAAAATCATAGCACAATGTTCTGTACAGTGATTGGTACATCCAGATATTTGTTGTTATACAAATTTAAAATAAAAGATCCAACCATAAGTGTATTTCTCCTAAGTAGACATGTATCAAATTTCAGTTGCATATAAAAAAAATTGAATTAAAGCATAAAACACAAAATTGAATTTAAATTATAAATCAATCTGTGAAATAAATTATTTTATGTAAAAAGATTTTTTTTTCTGTTTAGCAAAACGTTTATTAAGTAGTTTAATAGCAATATTACGAACATTATGTTGAGCCAATTTTTACGCATTTTGCTGGATTTGAAAAGCATATGTGTTAACACATATGTCTTTTCTGTTGTGTTATCAAATTTCTATTTTTACATAATCAGCCAATATGCATTTTATACATTCATATATGTTAACGCAGTTATATTTAAATTCATTTTTTAGTTTGATTTGAAGTTTGATTTGCTTACATAATTAATTTAGATAATTGAATTTAATTATAAATAATTATAATTGAATTAGGTATGAACAGTTTAATTCTAGCTGATATAATTCAATGCAGTAACATTAAAGCAGCACAAGTCACTAAAATGAACTTCTAATCTTAGACTACACAGTTACGTAATGAGAATAACATTAAAGATTAGGTCTTCATTTCAAATTTTCACACCAAAGGACTTCAAAATGTAATAATTTTAAAGGGGAGCATTTTGCATTATTCGATGTAATTGCTTTTGACACAATGTAATCTCCATCTCGGGAGACCTTAAATCATTCGTATGTAAGCCACCTACGTCAAAATACGTAGATGTAACTTTATACGCACAGTAAAATTCGCTTAACACGAAAACGCTGAAGACGAAATATCAGTTAACACGAATTAATTCAATTTTCCTGACAAATTTCTATGTATTTTTCTCTTAACACGAAACGAAAATTGCTTAACACAAAAAGATTTTCCTACTGGGAATGGACAAAATACGGAAAACACCAGCCATGCAAAAGAGATTTAAAAGTGGTGTGTAGTGAAAGAGAGTGCTAATCCATGTTTCGTAGAAAATAGGCTAAACATGGCTTCGAAATACCCTCGACACGAACCAATTTTGTTTATCTAATTTGCTTTTATTTTCCAATTTTACAAACACCACACAAAAACATCTAATCTCTCATTAGTTGACTGTAAAATTCGATGACGTAAACATCATAATGTTAGTAAAAATCAGTGAGTTTGATTTTCGTCTTTTTCCTTCTTATTTTAAAAGTTTTTACCAACACAATAGAAAAAAGCTCAGGGGGTGAGCAAGCTTCTATTTCGCTCAAAATGAATATGGAACTCCTTAAGGCTGTTGATCAAACATAGAAGACGAAAACTGAACTTTGTAAAGACCTTGGTATTGCTAACTCTACATTATCAACAATAATTTAAAAAAAGAGAGCAGAAATGAAATGTTTCCAAAATTTCAATAAATCCTTGGAAAAAATTCTCAAGTTTTTTGAAAAACTTGAAAATTTTGTATTAAATTTCATTAAGTTCTTGTTAATTTTTCCATTAATCTTTATTCAAGTCATACATATATACATTTCTATACGATTAAAGTGAACTCTTACAAATTTAATTTTGTTATGTACATGTTTAGTTTTGTAAATTCCTTTAGCATGGAAAGCACACTTTTTCTTTTTACAAGAAAACGTATTTCAGTCTCGCCCCCATTTTCGTGTTAAACGATTTTCACTGAATGTGATATTTATGAGACAAAAATATAACCTTTCCTGGAATATTTATTTAAAAAACCTCAAGCAGGCTCCTTTTTTTAGCTTCAAATGTTAATATGTTTGCATATTAAAATTATTTAACTAAGTTGCAATCTATATACTCTTCAAAATTTTGCAATACTGTTTGTTAAACTAACAATGCATTTATTAAAATTGGATACAATTAAACTACAAAATGTTTTTATTCATGTCTGTTATACTTATTTTTGTGATATTTTGTGCATACTTTCAATGTGTGAGAAAGTTTCAAAAATTTTCATGTAAGCGAAGGTTTTGAATTAATCATATATACGTAGTAACTAGAAGTAAATTGATTATCAAATGTCTTGTTACTATTTCTAATTAGTCATCATTATCAATGTATTATATAAATTTGTATATAAAAGAAATATTTCTTGAATATACAAAATATTTTACTCACATATATAAAACAATGGACAAAACAAAGTTAAACAAATTTTTGATGAAATAACCCCATACTTTACCAGAAAGAAACTGTAAACTTTTAAAATTTTAAAAACTCGATCTTCTCATTTTTTTCATGTAAAATTAACTTAAAAAAAAAAATTGGATATTAAAAAGAAAAAAAAAAGATTTTTTTTTTATTTGAAATAAAAACAAATTATTCGTTTGCATACATCAAACACAAGAGGAATTATCATGTAAAATGTGTGAAATGAGGCGTGCTCATTTGCGTTCATATTTATCAATTTTAGTTTTCATAATTTAAGGTTATTTTATCAACGAAAATATAAAGTTAGAAATTTTTAGATTATAAAAAATGGGCACTATTTTTTTAAGACTGAAATTGAAAACTTGAATTTTTAAAAGTGTATGATGCCCGGTACTAATAAAAACGGCCCAAAAAGAAGGTCGCACAAATAAACGACGACTCGAGTTTGTAAAAAAAAAACTTTAGATTCTTGAAAAGGAGTAGTTTAGAAGAAATTGTATCAAAACTAACCCCCTTGGATTGATTATCTGTATTGATGGTATTACAAGCTTGCTTATGAAAGTAACTACAACAGTTAGTCAGTACCTTAACTTAAATAATTTTCCATTAATAACCGTAATGATTCCTTTTGTGAATAACCAAAAAATATATTATCCATAAATAAATAAACATTTATTCTTATTTGATACTTTCACGTATTTTTTGGCTGAATTTGTGTTTAACAGTTCAAAAAAGGAAATAATCAAACTTATTAGAATAATAAACAAGAACGAAATTATCAGAATTAAAATATCTTATGGTTTCCTTTCAATTGAATAATTTAAAAAAAACCCGAAGATTATTAATAAATATTTATATAACATTAAGTTATTACAAATAACTGATTCTATTTCAAATGAAATGTTTTCATGACTGTTGTTTATAAAAGAAACGTGCACAATAATTTGAAGCAACAGTTTGAGCAAAACATCAAATATTTTAAAATGCAAAATTAGATAAATATTTCATTGATAGAAAAGATCTTTCCCTACATATTTCATTTTACGTTCAGAATTCATAACTAAAAAAAGTTAATAATTTCCTTTCAACTTAGAAATAAAGTTGTAGAGCAAACAATCAACAAATATCTCTCTCGTACTAGCAAAAGTAAACACATTCTATTACAAAGCCAGGCCATATAATTTCAAAATGCAATTATCTTGTCCATTCACCCATTACATTATCAATAGTGGCTGAATTCTCAGAGGGGTAAATTTATTCACAGGCATGAATAGGTTAGATTATATATCCAACCAATTTCTAAAGGGTAACTCAAGCAAAGCACGCAAATAAATCACTAACACAACTGTGCTAGTTGCTATTCTATACCACAACAACTGTATTTGAACTAAAAATGAATTCATTACGAAAGGCTCACAGGAGTAATGTTTTTATTTTATTTGTCAGCACAGAAAATTAAGAAAATCTTATTATCCTACCATTAAGTGCGTCTTCCATTAAAAGTACCTCCCTCTCTTCCTTCCGGACTTTTTTTTTATTTGAAATTAGGTTCCGGTGGAAAAAGAAAGAAAAGCGCACAGGATAGTCACCATAATACTTATTGATCGAAAACTTTGGTTCGGTTATCCATCGGTTTCCTACTTTATTTTACAGTGAAAGATCCGGGAAATATCAGTCATTTAGTATGGAAAAGTGTAATAATTATGCTGGTTTGAGTGAACATTTATAATTCATTTGTCTTTAATTTCGAGGGCTCTAATAATGAAACCAGTGGCATCAGTTGATATATATTGTAATGTTAAGATTTAGTTCAGAAGAAATATTTGTTAAAAATATGATAATTGCAAATGAACTCACTTTTTTTGTTTTGATAAAAAAATATTGTGGTAGGAAATAATTGTAAAAAGACGGTTTAACATCTATAAATAAGGGGGGTAAATGCTGCATCAACCTTCATGATTTAACCTTCTAAGCGTTATGCACATCTTTTATAGAACGACTAGAGATACTTCGAAGACGCACCACACGGTTTTTTTTTCTGACTTCAAGAGAGTGTTTCAAGAGGAGGTGAGCTGTATTTCCTCCCTTTAAAGGTTTAACATCCTAAAAGATAATTAGAGAGAATTGTGACGACACAATGGACACTGACAGGAAGTTTTATGGCTCGCAGAGAGCCCCTGTTTTGACTCTGGAGCAATCGTAAAAAAGCTGGGGAAAAATTTTTTTAGACCCCTTAGTGAACGAACAATAAGTTAGTGTTTATAAATTAGTTTGATTTTAGATATTATTGCGTTTGAATTAAATAAATTATTTTTGTAGTTTTCACGATATAGCCATTTTTTCAAGTTTTGAAAAGTTCCAACGCATAAATTAAAGATTATATAATTCACTTTTGGTTTTATATTAAATTGAAGTTTTAACGAGTTGGGACTTGGGACGTTAATTTTCTATTTTATATAGTTGGACAAATTACTTTTTAAGTATATTCTCTTTGCTTGATTAACTCTTCACCTAAGGTGACTGCCTACTTTGAAAATGTCGTTTTTCGACTACATAAAGCAATTTTTTTTTATTTCAAAATCTTATCGTTTGAACATTTTTCTTTCCAAAACAGCTTTTCTTTTTCCTTAACGCGAAATAGAAATAAAGTTAGAGTGATTTTAAAAAACATCACTCTCTGCAAAAGGGAACCGGAAGTAGCATTTCGAAACCGGAAGTTGCAGAAAATTGCAATTTTTAACTCAAGTACTACAGTTTCTCTCATTTTTTAATTTATAAAATGTATTTCCATAATTTTTCTACCGTTTCAGCCATTACTTTATTATTAGCGTAGTTATTTCTTGCTAAAAATTAGCAACAAATAGTCTGTTTACATTCTTGCTTGGACATCAAAATAATGTCATATTTTTGTAGAATATGTTCAAAGCGGACTAAAATTCCAGGTGCTGCTTTTAATGCGCATGTTTATTGCAATCATAAGGGTTCTGAGCCAAACATGGAGACTATCGGAGCATATCGCATATTTGAGCGATCAAAGAATCTTCGTAAATTGCAGTACACTGATTGCTATGGTGATGAGGCTTCCAAAACATATGAATCCGTAAAAAGTTTGTACGCTCCTAATACAGTTAATAATTTAAAATGTATTGGTCACATGCAGAAAAGGGTTGGGAATCATCTCAGAAAGTTAAGAAAGTCAATGAAAGGATTGGGAGGAAAAGGAAAATTGACGGACAATTTTATCGACAAATTGCAAAGTTATTACCGAATAGCAATTCGCAGTAATACAAACAATTTAGCAAAGGTGCAAAGCGCAGTTATTGCTGCATTGTATCGCTGCTATTCCAGTACAGAAAAGCTTATGCATGGTCAATGCCCAACAGGAACAGATAGTTGGTGCAAATTTCAAAAAGCAAAGGTACTTGGTAAAATATTCACCACCAAAGCCCCTGGACTCCCACAAAATATTATAAATATTGTGAAATCACACTACTCAAAACTATGTGATCAAAAACTTTTAAGAAAAGTGTTTACAGGGAATGACTCAGAATGGTTATGAGAGTTTCAAGTGTGTTCTGTGGAATTTAGTTCCTAAGAAAAACTTTGTTGAACTCCAAATTTTGCAATTTGGTGCATATATAGCAGTTCTACTATTTAATGAAGATGCTAGTGGTTTATTAAAAGTGATAAATAAGCTGAGGGGAAATGTTGGTAGCTATATGATACGCGCGTATTAAAATTGTATGACTATCGACGGATAAACGACGCAGAAACACGTTGATTACCCTTTACAAAATTAAAAAGGAAAAAAAACACGAGCTCACCGAAAGAAAAAAGGGTTGCACCAAGAAGAAAAGGAAGGTGTGACATATCATCCTGTTGAATTTTAGATAATTTTGTAAAGTACGTATACCTTTTTACAGTAACATAAAACTTTAAATGCGTTTTTCTCAAAATTATGTTTTCGAAAGAAACTCCTTACGAGATGCATGATATTTTAAGAACAAAACAAGATAATGCTTCAAAATTTTGTGTGAATGTTTTTTATACTATTTTTCATAAAGTGGGCCATAAGTTTTGTTGTAGGTTGAATAGTTTTTCACACACACACATTTAGTGTAGTTTTTATAAAGAAAAACCTTAAAAAATATCAAAATCTTCATATTATTATGTATAATTGCCAGTAATATTTTTGTATTTTAATATTTCTCTTAGATTTTGGTTCATTGATTTTGTATGTTGTGTATAAAGGAAACTAAGATATTTGCATTAGAATTTTTTATACAGTGTTACCCGTTTTAGTACAAATTTGGTAAAATTTCCTTCAAAACAACCAATTTTTCTAAAAGTACAATACTTATTTAAAAATTTTGTGCATTTACATACTTTTTTCCTATTTTTCTTCCTAAAAACACTCAATTTGTTTCAAAATGATGTTTTTTTTTAAAAAAATTGGGTCCGAAGGTAAGCAGTCACCTTAAAATGATAAAAAGGAAAATTAAGTTTTTATAACATATATCTCTTTATATAATATCTATAACTATATTTTTTATTGCTTCATTTTTTTCTCTTAACCAATGCTTTCAGTTTTTAAAACATGATTATTTCATTATAATGTGTCAAAAAAATTAATACGAAACCAAACGCTTCAAAATTTAAAACCTTTTAAACTTTCCAACTACTAGAAATAAATAATTTTAAAACTTTTGCATCAAATTATTTGTAAAAAATTCTTACACTTTGATAAAAATAACAACGAAAAAACTAATTCAAATCCATTAGTTTTTTTTAAAAAATTTTAAAGCCAGGTGTTCAGGACATCTACGCATTGTTAAGATACACCAAATTATATTTGAATTTTTTTTTAAAAAAAAGGCTTGAATTTCAGTTTAATTCAGAGAGAACATGTATGAGGGTTTTTTCCCACAAATTCATTTTTTTAAACTTGAATATTTGAAAAAATAGTAATTAAAATATCCGGATACACTCACAGTTGGCATTTACGCATATAAATAAATAAATAGATAAATTTTAAATTCATTTTTAAAAAATATCTATTTATGGAAAATTCCTCATCTTTTTTTTTAAAAGCTAACTGAAGAACAAGTAATTAAAATCTGGATATTTTTTGTACTATGAATCATACAAAACTAGGAATTTTATATTAGAAATTTCATTTGAAATTTCGGAAAAAAATATTTATGTATCGCGCATACGCAGTTAAAAACTATTTAACATAAGTACTAACAATACTTCGAATATAATATTAAATTAAAATTTTAATATATCGAACCTTAAGCATTTTTTAATATATTGCGTAAATTTCATACAACTCGGATAAAAATTGCATGTTAAGAGTAAAAATATGCTGAAAAATTTGATGACTATACAATAATTTTTAAATAGAACTAAAGCTGAGAAGCTAAAACGCCGGAATGAAAAGTTATGATTATATCTATAATAGTTTAGAAATATTTATTTTAAAATTAAAAAAAACTGTGCGTTAAGTTATACTTAATATTAATTAAATCGTCAACGTAAAATAATACAATCGTTTGAAGACGCATTCATAAACTATTAAAAAATTATAAAGGGCATTGTTACGAATGTTAATAATTTCATATAATTTTAAATTCAGACTTTAATAGATTGATGTAAAAGATACAAAATGGACATCTTAAATACATGATGCAGTCTGTTTTAATTTATGTAAATTCTTAAATGTTCCTATTTAGCCATTTCTGTCCAAACAGTTTACATGGAAAAAAATTCGGACTCGCCCATTCATTAGGGAATTGTATGATTCCAACAATATATAAGTTTTATTTTTCACCGAATAGGATTGCATCACTTCGGGATACCCCTTAGATAAACATTTATATGCTACCGTTTGTAAATTAAACATTTTTCTTTCAATTATATTTATTTCAGGAGAAACTTTGATTTATTTTATTCGTAAAATACAAGTTTTAAATAAATTACATTTTTTTTCAAACGTATTTGCTTAATAATATATATATATATATGTGTTTTTAGTAAAATTTTGAACTATCCAAAATTATATGTTTTTTGCTCCTCTAAAGGCTTTTAGAATTTTAGAAATGGTCTTACAATCCATGTACTGTGTATATAATTAAAAATGAAAAAGACGTTTGTAAAACAATTTTTATGCCTCATTTAAAAAATAAAAAAATAGTTTCGGCTACAGCTTGTAAAATGTACTTAAATAAGTGAAGTAATAGGATTTTTACATAATATGAATATTTTTGACTGCAGTAAGTCAGATATTTACATTTCAGTTTCTTTACAATTTGAATAGAAGTTGTAAGCAATTTTGTCTTATTGTGGTAATTTTTAAGGCTTCACGGGTGTGTTAATTTTGTCTCGAAGGGTGAAATTATAAACAATTTTCAAATAGCTCTTTTAATCTTTTAAATTTAAATTAAATAGTTTGAATTTTTTGCACATTGTTTACAAAGGATTACGGCTTCAAAAAAGTACAAAATGTTTGAAATGTAATCATAATTTTAAAAATTATAAGCATATGAAATAAGAAATTATTTTGTAATAGTGCATTGTAAGCAATTTTTATGTTGCGCACGCTCTTTTCTGAAATAGTAGCCTTTGATATATAAAACTTTATAGAATTATAAAATGTATCCACCACTTTAAACCCTACTAATTTACGAATAATTTTACGAATAATATATCTTTTCTATTTAAAAATATTGAAATTTAAAAAAAAAAATTTTAAATTTAAATATTTTACTTTTTAAAAAAAATATAATTCATTATTCTATTTATTTAAAAATACTACGGTGTAATAAGGATACAATTAAATTTATAAATCAATTTATTTCTAGTATTTAAAGCTAATACTTTAGAAAATAGCATGAACAACGTAAAACTTAAAGCTTAACGATATTTCTGATAGAAATATTCCTTATTTTCATATGCTTATAATTTTAAAAATTATGATTATATATATTTTAAACATTTTACACTTTACTTTGGCTCCATTTCTTTATAAATAATGTGTAAAATATTCGAATTATTTAATTTTAATTTCAAAGAGTTATATATATTTGAATATTATTTATATCTTTAGCCCTCTAGTGAAAATTAACACCCCTGAGACACCTTAATGGGATACATTACAGAATCCATTTAAAGAAAAATATATTTTATAAAAATAAAAATATTACTTTTACTTTAAATATGCTTTCATTTTTATGAGTTACTTTTTTAAAGCAATTACTGTTCAAAAATATCGAAATTTTCAAACACTATGCATTTTAATACCGAAGTTTGTCACATAATATAATTCAATTAAAGTTTAAATAATGAATAAAAAATTATCCTTTAATATAAAAATCAATTGAACTTAAAATATATCTCTTTTCTGATATTTTAGTTTAAGAATGGGTCCATATAATTATCTATAAAACTGCTTCAATACCAAATTAAGTTGCTTAATTCATATTCATCAAACTATAGCTAACCAAGCTAACGCTATAGCTAACGTATAAAACCCGGCGTATAACGCGCACCACCGCATAACGCAAACCTATACTTTCAAGTTGAAATTTTTAATTTTTAAGTATATTCGCCGTATAACGCGCAACCTCTTTTTATAAAGAAATGTACGTACGCAATGCCCTTATGTTTTGAGCTCATTTATTCGAGGTATTATTCCAAGCTTTAGAAAAAAATAATATATTTCCAAAACTATACAATCCTTTAATTCCATAAAAAAAGGATTGTCATTTCTTTTAAAAAAACAGTATTTTGATCCAGGTGTGAGTCTAATTTTTATCCATGATTATCTTTTTTATTTTATTTTTAAAGCTATCATTTGTATACCCTGCGTATAACGCGAACCCGTAGGTTTCGACTTTATTTTTTTGTGTTCAAAGTGCGCGTTATGCACCAGATATTACGGTAATTATAATCCTTTAAATTCAGAACACTTTCCTCGCCCATTTATCAAAATTGTCCAATAAAATTTATTCTCAATAGTGTTTTTTTCCACTTACTTGAACGCAAATAGACAAAAATTTGCTTATTTTTGATTAATCTCTGAACAAAAAAACTTGAAAATATTAATTAGATTTAAATATAATTCTGTACGAAAAAGAAAAAATAAACAGAAGCAAACGAAAAAAAAAGAATTAAAGGGGAAAACGCTGGAAATTTATAAGACAAACTATCACAACTTTTTTTTATAAAAAAACTGTCTTTTGTGTGTGTGTAGAATATATATATATATATATATATATATATATATATTATATATATATAATATATATATATATAGCATAAATATTCTTTTACATCTACTCTTCATTCCAATCAAACACATTTAATATGTTAGTGTCAACACGTTAAAGTCTTGTCTGCCGAATAAATTTTCTGGAGCTTAACAAAAATGCTTCGTTAAAACTGTATTGACACTTCTAGTTAATGTAGTATCAAGGACGCTAAGAAGTCTCACATGGGTCATGTTTGACCAGTTTCTCTCTTTCAGACAAGATTCCGTGTAAAAATTGATTATTGTTTCTAAGGGCAGTCGTTGGATAAACATCATCCGAATAAGGTTACCTTTCTCCATAAATTAGATAATAATTTTCTTTGGAGAATTTCTTTTTGCTTAGGACATTTTCATTTAATGAGGAAAGTTAATTTTTAAGAAATGTTTCATGAGAATAAATACAAACCATGCAAATATGCAACGTTTTAAACAATTATATGCAATTTTTGTTACTTGTATATTAAAAAAATAAAATAGAAATAATTCATGAATAAAAAAAAATTGTTAAAAATGGTATACATTTTTCTTTTATGCCATTTTGTTACACATACTTTACTTTTTCCGAAAAAAATAGGACCTGAATACTTTAAATATCATTGAAAGATTTTGATTCATAACTCGAAGAGTAAGGGAACTCCTTTAAAGGAATATACATACGTATGCTGGATTACAGACTTGGCTTTAATACATTCTGATGTTGAAGTGATACTTTTTCAGAGGTATCTTCAGTGGTTAAGGGATGAAGAGGTTGGATACTTTAAAACCACATTTTATTTTCACAAACACAAACCAATTAAAAATGCACAAAGCAAGACATAAATGCGGGTGTTTATAAATGAATCCTGTTCGTTCTTGATATCTCAATGGAAGCTGTTAGAATCATATGATTTCCTGTAACAGGTGATGGAAGATTACATCATCCTGATTTAAAAACTCTTACTATCTTGAAGTTCTTTTGGAAGATAAACTAGTTATTTCCCGCTAGACAGGTGAAATAAAAGTTAATTATCATGCGAAATCTTGGAGGGCTCAAGGTCATTATGAATTAAAATCCCTCGAGGGAAAGTATAAATGAATTACAAATTACACACACACACATATATAATATATGAATGAGAGTGAATATTAACTCCGCACTGATTAGCTACTCGAGGGCTTTTGGCGTTGGACCTCGTTATTTTGAACCATGGTCAAGTGACGAGGATGACATCTGATCTGTCACCCCCTCTCCTAACTTAGACACAACACCCAACAGGAGGACACGTTTTAGCTTTCGACAGATTTAATGGGCATCGCTTCCCTACACGGCGCGGTTTCAGTGATTCTTAGATCGAACTTATGACACGATAGCCACGAGTCCGTTACCTTGACCACTACACACACACTATCACGGTCATATATATATATATATATATATATATCAGTTTCCTATCCCCTGTTTTAATAATTTATGTTTTTCTCAATGTTTTTATGAAACTTATATTTATATTTAATTTCCTAATATTATTAATGTCTAATGAATTGCATATTTTTCTACGAGCAAGATTAATATGATTCCATGAGATCAGTGACAAATAAAACAAAAATACGTGCTTTACATTCAGGAAATTTTTGACTAACACATCAAGGAGACCATTACAAATATAAAACATAACTTTAAAGACAGCTTTCATACAAATATGTGACTTTGTAATGCATAAGAGTTTATTATGCAGTATTTTTTTTAATTTAGAAAAATTTTGAAGATGTATAGTTTATTGCTGTAATACTTAAAAAAATTTAATGGTTACAATTTTGGAGAATAAATATACAACAATGAAAGATGGAAATTTTGTACAAAGGGAAATAGATTAATTTATGTATAAATGGATAGTTTGTATAAATATATAATTTTCTGAACCACAATTATCTCCAAAAGTTTAAGACTAAATGAAAACTAAAATGAAAATAATTGTTAGTTATATCTTGTAACATACACACACGCACATACAGGAATAGGACAAAATGATAGGGACATTCATTTAAAAATGAGTCGTTCTTTGACCTTTCAATAAACGGCCACTACATGTCGCAACAGTGTGTCACCTAGAAGAGGCGAATGAAGAGGGGTATCAGTCAAGCATTGGGCAATGTGAAATTGTATAAGAAAATTCTCTTCCTAGCAAAGCAGGGTTACATCGGATTTCTCCGACGAGAAAAGAGGTATGACAACTGGAGCTCTCCTCGCTGGGACGTCGGTGTCCATAGCAGCCACGTTTATAGGTTTTTCAAGGACCACTGTGTAAAGAGTTATGGCAGTCTACACAAACCTGGGTAAGGTGTCTTCTGCGAAGCACATCAGTAGGTGAAAGTAAAAGAACCGTGATGGACGGGTGTTGAAGAGGATAGTCACCCAAAAACGCACGATTACAGTGCTGCAGATAATATTCGAGGTAAATACTTATCTTCAGAACCCCCATATCTGTGATAATATGCATGCTGCGAACAGTCATGGTAGAGAAGCTACTCCAAAACCGGAACGGAGTGCTATGAAGAGAGAATAGTGGTAATGAGACCACTGAAAATAGGCAACTGCAATGGGAATAAGTCACCTGGTCTGATAAATTTTCACTTACATTATTAAAACTACCTGCCGTGTGTTCGTCTGGTGAACACCGACAGAAGTATTTCAGTTTGATCGCCTGGCTGGAACCGTAAGAAATGGGGGGGGGGGATCTGTGATGTCAGAGGATGCAATATCTTCCAGTGGACTGGGAGCCTCTTGTTGTCTTGAGGAGGAGGATGACTATCGACCATTTTCGAAGCATTTTCTCGCAGATTATCGTTACCGTATGCTTCATACTCCATTTTTGGGAGAACACCCTGTGTTCCAAGAAGATAATGCCTCTGTTCAAACGTCTCGCTATGTTCAAACGTGGTCATATGAGGATGATAATGAAGTGCAACATCTAACGTGTTATTCCTAGTCACATGATCTGAACATTATTGAAAGTTTGTGGGTTCTTTTAGAGAGCTTGCGGTTTCCTTTTACACTAAACTATTTGAGAATACTACAGGAATGGGTACGAATTTCAATGAATTTTGTTCAAGACCTTTATTTGTCAATATCTCGTTGAAGTCAAGATGACATTCTGGTTCAAGGTGGCCCAAACCCATATTAATAAAAAAATCTTTTTTTCGCAGGATTTCCTATTATTTTGTCCTTTACCTGTATATATATATACACATATCATGTACCAGTTGTCAAAAACAAAATATATTTATATTTTGTTTATTGTAAACAATATACTCACACATACATTATTTAAGTTCAATTACAAATTTTCATCATTTTATTTAATTCCTACTATTAGCTCTCAATCTCTCTATATTTATCTTGTTCAAATTTTTTATCGTTAATAAAATGCATTTTAAAGCACTCAATTGAGCTGAAATTTTATATACACAATTATTTTGGATGGCAATACAGTAATTTAATTATAATTAATAAAAATTAGTTGATTAAAACTAATTATTTAAAGAATTACAAATACAGCCACGTTGGCATCATTTTTTGACAACTTAGCGACCAATTTGGCGACTTGTGTCAAAACTTTAAAAGATTTCTTTTCTCACATTTTAAAGCATTCAATTTTTCTGAATTTTTCTATACACTATTGTTTTGGGTAACAATATCATAACTTAATTATAATTAATAAAAATTAAGTGACAGAAAATAATTATTTAAAGAATTACAGATACAGTCACGTTGGCTTCCTTTTTAGCGACTTGGGTCAAAACTTTAAAAGATTTTTTTTTCCTCACGTTTCAAAGCTGAACAGTTGAACTAAAATTTCATAGTAACGATTGGCTTGGATGACAATGCGATACTTTAATGACAATAAATAAAAATTAATTGCCCCTTAATGTTGTGATTCTGTCATATGTATACACATATTTATATTAATTGTAACTATTTAATAAAAAAGAACCAAAAAAAATTTTTTTTGCTGATCTAAGTAGGAATTAACTTAATTTTTTTTTTATATTTTACTTGTTGATTTAAAATTTAGTATGTATTAAATTTACAGTTATTTTCCTTATATAATTTTCTTCAACGCACATTCCAAGATATCTTCTTCGTCAAATCAAATTTAATGGATTATTCTCACTTTAAAAATTTCTCTATCAAAACTTTGCATGAGAAAAATACTCGTGAGATCTATTTTGGGTCAAAAGAAAGGATACTATTTTTCCTCGAAACAAAAAAGGAAACAATGGTTGAGAAATCTGTTGTTCCTTAAACACTAGTTATAAATAATGCAAAACAAACATGATTATATGTATCTAGCTAGTATATTTATATATGTATTTATTACTTTATTGACTGGAGAGTATAAGATTTGCAGATACTCAGTATTTGATTGGGTAAGTGTATTATTTTGCATTTTTTCCGACTTTTATCTTAATGAGATAAAAGTGGGAAATCATCGTTTGAGCTTATTTAGTACTGCAACATCAAATGTAAAATCATTTGATATACAATATATATTTCGAATACAATAGATATAAATAATCATTTTCGTGTATTATAATAATAATGTTTATCTTTTCACATTGAAACTTTGATTCGGACTCAAAGTCGTTGTATTTTTTATAAACAATGGTGAATGTTCAAAAATACTAGCATTACCAAATGTTCAAAAGTATGAGTCCGCTGAATAACATGTCAAAGCTACACTTTACTTTACTATATCTCTATTTATTAATGACTTGCAAGTAAATGTGTTGCTTAGAGATATTTTATTTATTAATCTAATCATTAATTTCAAGATATTTCTGAACAATTAGAAATTGGGTTCTTTAACCCAGACAAATAATAACGTAGTACATCTGTTCAGTTTGATAAAATACTATACTAGCCTGTAGAAAGTGATCAAATTATATAAATAACAGATACATGAAATACTGACGAGAATAATTATTTTAAAACTTTTACAACGTCTGTGCAATTTATATATATACATAAGTCTTTTTTTATATGTTGAAGCAAAGCATGATGTATCGCTCAATGTCGCTGTCTGGTTAGTAATACCTGGTTATTTTACAGATAATTATTTTTTCCGGAATCACATTCTAAAACAGCACAAATAACATTACCATGCCGTCTCCTTTTCTTGTCACGGTTGCTAGAATCCGTTCTAAAAATGTATTTCCTCGAGAAGAAAAATAAATTTAATAGTAATCCAAAGAGTTCTTTTTTTTATGTATGCTGATATATGTTATATCTATGCCATTTTACAATCAACGAAAATTTTTGAGATTTAGTATCACATTTAATTTTTTTTCAAATTTATAATTTTCTAGTTTTGTCTAAGAGTAGTTTTGTATGAGAAATATCATGATTAACGATAGTAAAGTGTGAAATGTGCATTTCCAAAAAATTTTCCATACTTTAAGCTTGTGAAAAATGCCATTTACTCCGCATTCAAACACTTTCTAATGAAATTAGAAGAAAACAAAATATTAGAATTGTGATAGAGTTTAAATGGGTACTGTTGCCATCTCTATATAAAATTGTGAACTAACAAAAAAACTACCGGTAAAACATTAATATAACACTGACTCTTTTTACCGGTTTGCTGCGAGGGCAAATCAATGGAATCCCAAAAGTCATTTAAGTGATTAACATCATTTTCAACTTCATTCGAAATTTTAGGAACAGCTTGAAGTTTTATCACGAACAAAGTTCGTTAAATGGGAAAAAATTTAATTAAGTAGAAGGAATTAATCTCATACAGGCAAGAACAAAATACTTAATCACTCTCTCTCTCTCTGTCTTTTTTACTCAAGATTAATTTATAAGAACTTTGCTCATATTTATAATGTTAACATAATTTCTTTTAAATATAATCAGGCATTTTATAGGCTTTGTTCAGTTTTTCAGAAAGAAATTCTGAGAATTAGGGAGGAGGTATATAATAACTTAATTAAAACACGAATATGAATCCCATTATTCAATCAATACAATTTCTTGAGATATTAGCTACTTCGAAACAATCAAGTTTTTAATTTAATTTCTGTTGCTATATGTAAACTTTCGATCAGTCACATTCTTGCTAAAGTCAGAAGAATTCGAATAATTTCAGTACGTACAACAAACATTCAATTTTTCAATTCCAATTATTTAGCACATTCTCTCCCTATTTATACATATTTATATATCTTGTTCAAATTTTCAATCGTTAATAAAACAATTTGTATTCGTCCAATCAAGTTCAAATAAATTTTTTATAACTAGTGGATGTTAATACAGTTTTTTCAAATATTAATTCATTAATTACCTGTTAATTAATTAAATTAATTACCAGTTTTTGACGCCACATTAGATTGTCTCCATTATTGTAACAATGTAACTGTTAAAACAATAAAACAATGGCAATAATTGGCGACGAAAACCGGTTTTTCAGCCAAGCTAGCCTATCCGGGTGTGCATTGTTACAACAATGCAGAAAATCATGCTCTTTTTCGATTCTTAATATTAGAGAGAGAGAGTTCCCTCTCCCATATTTTTACTTATATATATATATACCTCGTTGGGGTCACCAAATTAGTATTTCTAAGTATAAGGAGACGGCTCTATCGCTCTTTTTTAAAAGCCACATCAAATTTCTTGCGTTTTAACAGGGCCAGAAAGTCTTTCCAAAGTGTCATAGGTGCGAGGCTGATCAGGCCTACACCAGTCATATTCTTAATTGTTTGAGCTTTACTTTTAACGAGGTTTTTGGAATACTATTTTATTTCTGGATTTTAAAGGAGATTTTTGGATTTTTTTTATGGAGATGATGTAGCTGAACTACACCATTCGGGAAAAGAAACAACAACCATATATATATATATATATATATATATATATTTCTGATTTGGTATATATTTAGGTATGTCTTTTGTGAATTATAGATATGGGCACAAAAATTCTGAGTTAGCATATAAAAAAACTAAAAAATTTTTAGGAAATACAAAAAAATGTGTGAGTTTTTCTGATATTCATGATTCTTTTAATTACCCTTATGATTCTAAACCATATGTTGCTAAGGTTTATAAAACTAGAATTTTTTGGAACTCCAAATATAATAGGAGATTATCTCATATGCCAGAACATAAAATTAATATTTTGAATGGTAGAGATGAAGTTCAAAGAGATAGGTGTTATGGTAATATATCTGAAACTAAACCTTTCAAAGATATCCATTGTCTAAAACTTAAATTCAGGTCTTGCACTGACAAAAGATGCAAGGCTTGTATCATGATTAGTGATGAACAGTTGATATGAATTCGAGTTATATTTTTTGTAAAACCTTTAATTGTGTTTACAGAATGTTATGTAATGTGTGTAAATTCTCTTACATAGGGCAGACTTCGAATACTATCAATATTAGACTAAATCAGCATAGATCTGATTCTAAGAGATTTGAGTGTAACAAAAATCAGAGTAAGGTTGAGATCGGGCACTTTAACAAGCATGGATTTAATAACATAGCTGTACACATACTTAAAATAGTGCCAAATACCAAACAGAGATTGTGGTTTGAAAACTTTTGTATAGGTGCATTTAGAACATTTTATCCTTATGGTCTGAATATAATATGGAACGGCAGAAATGTTTTGCCATCATTTAAACAAAAATCTGAAGAGTCATTATTTATTCCGAAATTCGATAAATCTTTTAGTAACAACATTAAAGTTGGAATCTCAAGAATTTCAAGATCTAAGCGTGGAAAGAGAGTTACAAGAAACAGCACTACTCTAAAGAGGTCTATGTTGGAGTTAGCTAATAAATTTGATGATAACTTTAATGCAGGCTCAATTAAATCTTTTATGTTTGGAATGAATAAAACAGAAATTAAAATTATGACAGATATTTTAAGCAGATGTAAGTTTTTGGATTCCCATGGTATGCATATGATTAGAGATCTTAATAATTATCTAGTACAAAAAATGAATATCAAATTAGATGCAGTAGAAAATTACACTACAGAATATTGTACCATGTTATTTATGAATAAATCCTTTAACAAAATTAATTTTTCAGGTATATTTCAGAAATATCAATCCTTTTTTCCTATTAAAAATATTATTATTAAAAAGGCTTTCAAATATAACAAGAAACTTGGTAGATTTATTTTCAATTATAATCAAGTTTCGGAGCTCCTATGTCCGGAGCAGTGTAAATGCTATTTGTATTGTGATTATATCGATGAATATCATCAGCACGTTGTCACTGGAGACCTTGGCATTGTAAAAGATGATTTATTGAGAAATTTTATGGAAAAAGGTACTGGCTTTAGACTTATGATCACAAAAAATAAATCCAACGTTGTAAAACAAATCACAAGAGATTTGGATACTTTCTACCTTAAAATGGCTATTAAATACGGAATGCCGATAGAAGCATTCAATCATTTTAGATCTCTTGTAGCAATAGAAATTGGAAATTTGGATTTCAGCGTTGAAAATGAAATTATGTATAAAGACCTTAAAGTATCGATAGATAATATTCAAAAGGATTTCGTGATAACTTATGTTGATAAAGTCTCTGCTAATTATGCAATAATATGTAAATATTTTTATAGTAAATTATTAAGTGATCATATTTTAAAGAATAATGCATTTCAAAAGTCGATTCACAGTAATAGAGAAGATGATAATCGTCTTTTGGCTTTAAACAAAAGATTAAATATTCATCTCAAAACTATTAAATACCCACGAATTTTTTTAACACCAAAATTCCACAAAAATCCAATAAAATTCCGTAGTATTACTAATGGGTATAATACATATATAATGAAGTCTGGGAAGATTTTACAATCCCTTCTTCAAAATACTATCGATGGCTTTCAACACACAGCAATAATTAAAAATATCTTAGAGATTGTTAGAGTCACGGAGAATATGACAGTTTTTTCCATGCACGGCTTTGACTTCGAGGACCTTTTTAATTCTATTGATATAGATGATATGATTAGAGTTCTACATTTAATTTATGATAAATATGATTTGCATAATTCAATGAAAAAGGAAAAATTTGATATCCTGGTTAATCTTGTTTTACAAGAAAATTTCATAGCATTTGATCAAAATCTTTTTAAACAGATCAGAGGATTACCTCAGGGTGGTCCTGCCAGTAATAGTTTAGCTAACTTATGTTTACATTTTTTTGAAATTGATCATATTTTTGATGATTCTTTCTTATTATACCGTTATATTGATGATGTAATAGTTTTTGGTAAAAATAGTGAATTTAAACCAAATATTATGTTCTACCCTGAGAATCTCAACCTTCTTAAAACTAATTTTAACTCTAATATGGTTGAATTCCTAGATTTAGACTTGCATCTTATTGACAATAGAATAGTCTGTAACATTTATGACAAAAGAGATTCTTTTAGTTTCCATGTAATTAAAATTCCTGTATGGAACAGCAATTTGCATCTATCAATTTACAGAAATATTGTTTTGAATTTTTTACTTAGGAATGATAACTTAACTACCAACAAAATAGATAAATTTAATAATATCAAGAAATTCTTCCAATGCTGCTTAGATCATGACTATCCTTTTAACTTCTTAAGAACATATATTCATCACAAATACATTAATCGTCTTGCTATTTCTGATTTCAAAACCACCATACAACAATAGGATTTCAAAGTCAGCATTTTAGTGGTTTTGCTGTGAAGATTCTGTTTTAACACTCTTCACACAGTTTATTTTTTAAACACCCTTCTTAAAAATCCTATAATGTGAAAAATTTCTACATTTTTAGCAACCAAACCAAATTTCTACATTTTGACAACCAACCAATTTTCTACATTTGTGACAACCAACCAAGTTATAGCCTACTAAATTTGAATGTATCTTTCTTGGCGTCTTCCTTACAAGAGCTGGTATAAAGGATGCGTTTAAGTGCAATTTAGATTTTTAACACAACATATATAAGCTTTCCATCGGTTTCAAGAGTGTTGGATATCCTGGAATGGCTCTGTGAGCAGAAGTTTTAAAATCTTTTTGGAAGAATCCTTTTTCTGGGTAATTCTTTTGATATTTTTCTGCTTAAACATTTTGGGAGAATTTTTGCTTAATAGTAGTCGGTTGTTCTTTCATATTTCTATGAGATTTTTTATACTTAGATTTTTTATATTTTGTATACTTTAAATTTCTATTTATTTTATTTTGGTCTTTCCTACCGAGTTGCAAAGGGGGAAGGTTGGCGCCTTCAAACTAGTTTAACCCCACTTATTCGGTCCTAAGTCCGAAATTGCATTTTGACTCGCTAGCTTCTTATTTGTATTTCATTAGATTTGATCTTAATTTTTTTTCCCCTGTTATGTTCTATTTTATATATAAATTTTTCCATATATATATATATATATATATATATATATATATATATATATGAGTGAATATTAACGTCGCAATGTTCAGCTACAAGAGGGCCTTTGGCGACTGACCTCGTAATTTTCAACCATGGTCAAGTGACGAGGATGACACCTGAGCTGGCACCCCCTTTCCTAACTATCAAACCACACCAACGGGAGGACGTTTGAGCTCTCAGTAGGTTTAACGTGCATCGCTCCCCTACATGGCGGGTCTTCAGAGGCACTAGGCTCGAACTCATGATACGCCAGCCACGAGTCTGTTACCTTGGCCACTAGGCTACCGTGGTCACACACACACATATATATATATATTATATATCATGTTCAAATTTTCAATTGTTAATAAAATACTCTCTATTCATCCTTTCAAGGGAATGACTTATTTTTTATACTACATGTTTATTACATTGCTGCTATAGTACCGTTTATATAATCTTAGCCATTTATTATGTTCAAAATATCTGTGTTAAGTAGATTTCACATTGATTTCCAAGATAATTAGCATTTCTCTGCCTTGAACATCTTATAATTGAATAATATAGTAATACTATTATATATTATCAAGAATATTGGAAAATTGTATACACATTTTAACAGCATATATAAAATAAAGATGTTATAGAGGCTTCAAAATGATTAAGATGTTACTAGATGCGATGCACAATTCCGTTATTGTATACATAATTTCCGATATGAATATCAGGTTCTTCGAAGCATTTATTAATTTCAGTAAATTAGAACTGTAACATCACTAGATTGATAATATAGCAAGGGAAAGAAAGAAACAAAATATGAGTCATTTGTGATATTTAACAAATAAATTTCTTTTCTGAGGCAATAGCAATGCAGTATAGCTACTTGAGAATTACGTGAAAGATCTCATCGCAAGAATTTATTTTGAAATAAACACGATATACCTTACTCTTACTCAGACGGCGCACAGAATGCGACTGTCTTTGGAAAAACCATTTCTAAATTCCAAAGATACCACTTAACTAATACTTGTTTCTAATCTAAACTGTATTCAGTTATTACACAATTCATTGGAAAAACCACTGAAGAAAAAGCAGATGCACACCTTATGATAGTGCTAAGAACAACAATATAGTCTTACTTCCTTGCATTTGAAGAACACGTGCAAAAGTCATTTACAAAAAATTGATTATACTTGCGTACATTGCTTAAGGCGATATGGTAACATCTTCGCAATTTTCTTTAATTTTAATATTTGATGTTTGGTTTTAAATGTATTTTATAAAGATTAATGTTTAATAATAATTCCATATAAAAATAATTTAATATTTTGCAAAATTTATGTAAAATTTAAATTTTTTGAACTTTTTTAATGCTTTCTAAATTTTTGAAGCTTTTTTTAAAATGTTTCCAAAAAAGGAAACATTTTTTCAATTTTGTCCAAGTATCTTATAATATACTACATAAAACATTGCATGGGTTTTTTTCTACTTACTTACTACTACTTTTTTCTACTACCTTAGTTTTTTATTAATTTTTTATAGTTAAACTATAAAATATTCTAAAAAAAAACATAAATTTTGATTTTGAAATTTTTTAGAAAAAGTACTTAGTAGACTTAGTTTCATGCATAATTTTTCAAAACATACATTTAAGAACATGTATAAAAAATTAAAAATCCATACTTCTATTATCAAAAAAGCCTTAGGGTTTTGAATAATAGTATATGTACAAAAATTGAACATGGAAACATGAGTTTGAAGTTTTCATTTCTTGAATAGCATTATATAATATTCACCGTATAGTCTGAAATTTCATGAAATGTTAATTAGCTTATTTAAAGCTGCTTAACACAAGAAATTTCAAAAATGTAGAACAATTAAATAGTATGCTGGCATAATACATATATAGAAGAAAACGAATGAAATATCAATATTTCATAAAACTTTATCTTATTAATTTTAAAAAAAATTAAATACACACATTTCAGAGCTAATTCCATGCTCAGTTTGACAACTCAAAAAATACACAACATGCACAAAATATGTTTATGTCTTTATTTTTTATTTCCATGATTTTAAAAGCCATCGCATGTTAAATATTGTACACGAATGAAAGCAAAATCAAATAACAATTTATAGGTAAAGTATATCAAATTCTAAGAACTGCTTCTGTGAAATTGTTTAAATAAATATCTTAAAATATTTTAATAAAAATAATAATAGTGTTGAATTTTACACACATGGAATATATATATATATATATATATATATATATATATCACCAAAAGCACAAATATATAAAAATGGGAGAGTTTTGCTATTCTTGCGAAATAGATTTTTAATTATCTGAGTTATCATAATGAGAATTGGTATTGGTGCTTTGGAGAATCCATTTTGAAGTTTTAATTTCAATCACAATAATATCATAAAAATCATGCACAACTTTTAAATCAAATTCATTTTCTTATTAATAAACAATATACAAACTAGAATTTTTGCATGAATTGCACAATTCTTTCTTGAAATGATTTGTTACTGGATGTATAATTCTACATATGTGAGTCTCACTTATGCGTGGTAAAAAAATAATTAATTCATTTTTTATCAGGCTCTTTTCTAGCAGATAATCTGAAATGTGGGCGTGGTAGTTGCTGTCCAGCATTAAATATTGCTCCATAACTTGATAAAAATTCTGGTAAAGCTTTGAAATTTTTCTAGGCATGTTTATAAAGATTCGAGGTATCAAATAATTTAATAAAAAATGTCGATCATTTGATGATTTTTTGTGTACCATATCGCCTTAAACCAAATAAATAAAGAATCTGATTTATCCGAATAAAAAGAATATTTTTAAGTTTGCCTTTTTATCCAAATTTTCTTTATTCTTACAGTTTTATTAATTTACGTAAAATGTATTACTTTATTAATTGTAGTAGATCAAACTAGACACATTTTTATTTTGTTGCTTATTATACATATAATATATAATATATTTTTTTCGAATGAAATAATAGATGATTTTATAACTCAGAATGTTAACTGGTGTACAATGTGAGCGCGCAAGTTTTCTGCCTTTAAAACATCAAAAAAAAAAAAAAAAAACTCAGGAAAATTCTTAAAAAAAATCGATATAAAATATGATTTTACTTTATCTCCTGACTACTGCTCTAAACCTTAATTTTTCTACAAGCTGTTTTTTCCTTTATTATTGATCATTTTTCCTTCCGTATTTTTTTCTGATTCAATAAAAAAAATGAGGGTTAATTCTCCACATACAAAACTGCCTTCATTTGTATTATTATAAATTAAATTATTTCACTAAAATCATTTTATTAACGTAACTGAAAATGTTTCAATACACTTAATTAAGATGTGAAAGCTATCGTAGAAATACACGGATTTAAAATTGCTAATATCTAGAATTTTTGTAATGATTTCATTTGGTAAAAACATTATCTGGAGTAACTTCCTTTTTAAAAATGAAATTTAAATTGTAAGGTGAAAATGTTTGAAAAAGGTTTTCAAATACTTTCACCTTCTTCTATACTAAATATACCTTTATTTAAAATAAAACAAACACTTCTTGTGTATATTTTTTAAAAGTTTCAAGCATAAATTGATTCTGTGAAAAAAGTTTCGAGAATGGCAGTATATACAACTAAATACATATAAATTTTTCACAAATTTTAATACTAAATTAAAATTTTTGTTTATCTCTTTTTTTGCAGCATTTTAACAAAAATATATTATATACCGTACATTTAGGCGTATGTTGTCAACCTGTAATTTCGAATTATATTTTAAAAACTTTTAGGAATGTTCTCCACATAACGTGTACCTCTCTCTTCTCGAGGAAATCTGAAATGTATATGTGTGATGCTCTTACCTTTTAAGATCATTCATTCGAAGGATTTCTCGGCTTTTGAACAACAGTGTACTGAATTGCGACAAGCGTAAAGGGATCTATATGCATTTGAGAGAAATGATTGAGGGAATAAATAATTTTTAAAACAGGAAATGTTGTATTCAACGCCCATGCATATTATTCTATATTTCTGAGAAACCTTTTGTTAAAGAATTTACATCCGACCCGAATGAATTCATTAAATCAGGAACCATTTGTTTATTTTTTTTAAGTTTCTTAAATCATTAAATAATTTAAAGATGTGATTTTGAAGTGGAAATAGAAAGAGCTTTAGTAAACTGCCTTTGTTCTAGTTGAAATACTGTTGAACTACAGTTCCTTTAAGCAACAAATATGGACAATGAGAAGCGAAACAACTTCAGATCTAGTTTCAAATGCAAAATCATTAACATCGTGATAAATAATGTAAAGGTTACTGCATCAAGGGTGTTTTGTGTGGATGAAAGCTTCATTTGGGGGTAGCAGAAAAATAAAATTACAATAATTAATAAGCAAAGGAATAAGTGAACTTCGCCTAAAAAAAGTAACTTGATAACCTATTCTGAAAGACACATTGTTACTAACTTGATCCAGGAAACTCGACTGAATGAATTAATTATAACAAAAAAACAGCGTATGTTTATTTACCAAACAATGAGCAAAAAATAATGTAATTGAAAGTGAAAACTTTGAAATAATGTTGAGTTCATAGCGTAGACTAATTAATTTTCTCGCCAGAAAAAGAAAAGGGTGAAGTGTTCGTGTTATTTTATTACAAAATTTTTTAATCTCACACTGTTTGTCATTTTCTTTAAACCAACATTTAATTTCATGTAGAAATAAAATACTTTTTATGCGTTAAAATTTTTTCATTCTTTTAAGTTTATCATTTTTATATCCAGTGGAATTTATTTATCAGTGGATTATTTTTATATCCATTTTATACGTGCACCCATGCATTTCGGTCTTATTTTTTATATTTACAGTATGCATTATACTACGGAATATACGTTAACTCAGATTAGAAAAGGATTGAAAAAAGTAATACAATTAAAGTCAATATTAAAAATTAATCTGAGCACTGCATATTGTGAGTTTGGCAAAAGTGCTGTAATTTTTGTTGGCATATAATAATACTCTACCTTTAAAAGTTAAAAATTAAGTTAATAGACTTAATTTCTATCTTATTATATATAATAAAGATTATAAAGATAAAACATATATGAAGGTTAAATTTAATTAAATAGGCCATTTAAGTTTTCATATTTCCGAACAAAATATTTAATACCAGTCGGTTCTCAGCATATTAAATCTTTTGTTTGATATAATGGGATTAAATTGCTTAAAAATAAACCCACTTATTTGTTCAAATGTTTTTCAAAAAGTAAAACTGTTAATTTAATGAAAATAAAATGAAAATTTTAATGACAAGTGCCATTTTTAACAAATATTCAATTTTGTTTTAAGGTATAAAAACATGTAATGCAATTTTTTTTTCAATTAGAATATTTAAACAGCCCAATTCATTTCGAAATTTTGAACTAACACAGCGGTTTTATTATTTAAATTCAGATATTAATTTAAGGCATAGTATAAACTTACATAAAATGATGGATTCAAGGTATTTTTATCCAATAAAAGACAGTGAAATTATTTGGCAACACGCAAAAAAATATATATTCTTTCAAAACGTAATCTTAATAAATTGAATTATTCCGCATTCCGGTTTTCAATTTATCCTTTAAAATTGAAAATTAAGTCGTGAGATGATTAAATGATTTTCAATTAAACAAGAGCTGATGAACATATACTTGATACTAGCTAAATTTCAGAGTATTGAGTTCAGGGTTTAATAATGAGAGTGAATATTCTTTCCTTGAATGTATATGAGATTTGAATTCTCAAGTTGTGGTTTTTATTTTCTTTTTATAAATAAAAAAAATATATTCGATTTTGAACTACTCAGTAGTAAATTGAATGGCTTAAATATATACATATATTTTAACAAAATTCGGAAATTTTTTAACTATTTTCTGATTTGTTATATTATATCATTTGAATGAGGCTTTTTTAGTGTTACCTTTTTTTTATGTATATTTCACATAATAATCTTCATATAGGTAAATTTTTAGCACTTGGCAATCCGGAATTTAAGAGCACATTTAGAAAAATAAAATTTGCATTTAGCATTTTGTACTCTTACAGATAGATTAACTCTGTGACTGTACTATCCACGACCTTTCACTAATAATCTCTTGGGGAATCTCTGGTCTTTAAGAAATATTTTATTATAAAACTCCTCCTCGAAGAAGACCTGATTATGTAAATTAAGATTTCTATATAAAGTCTAGGTTTCAGGTTAGAAAGGGAGAGATAGGATAAATTGCTAGTGGAGCAGTGATTAATTAAATAGAATGGGAATCTCGGATATTTAATATTTGATAATTGAATTACTTATGGTGACGATCTATCACTTAAGATTGAATCTAGATTAACTAGCTAAGAAATCAGAGCTATTGCAGTGAGTAAGTGTATTAAGTACTAAAGTCCTTTCCTAAGTATTCAGTCCTTTTCACTTGTACCTCGTTAATTGTTCTCACATGTAATAGTTGGGTGCATCTCTTAGTCTGGATCAATTAAATTTGAGTTATGGTTAATATTGTGAAGAAACTAGATTGTTTTTTGAAATATATGGGTAGTCTTTCTTCCAATTCTCCCACAACTTTAAGCGCACCGGTGTGATCCTTACAACTCTAAGGATTCCGTACGAGTAAGATTTTGACTTAACCCGACTTAAGATTTTGAAGAACCCGACATGAGTGAGTCGATGCAGAAGCTATTATACAAATTACATCAAAATAATCACATGTATTAATAAACCACCAAACCAGTGATACTGAACCTTAAATAACTGTCTTGTTCCGGGGTAAGCATTAAGTCGATTGCGATCGACCCCGGTGGACCGCCAAGACATTTGGGTGACCGCTTTCACTAATACCTAATAATCATTCCATCATACGAAAGTTCAGAAATATCGTATTTATTCGAATCTATGTTGCATCAATTCTAAGCTGCGCCCCAAATTCTTAACAAAATTTTGTGAAATTGAAAACCAGTCTAAAATGGTTTACCGATATCCAACTTTACGAAATTAAAATAAATTTAAAAGGAAAACTAATGAGAAGTGATTAATTAATTATTTTATCAGTGTTATAAACTTTTAAGTACATACATGAAGCTGTGTAATTGCTCTAAATACCCCATTCAACCAATTTTTTTTCTCTTCGATTCTAAACCAAGCCCGATTTTCAGTAGCATCAACATTGAGAAAAAAAAGTGTGGCTTAGATTCGAGTAAATACAGTATTTTAAAAGATACGGAGGAAAAAAATCGAATCATAAGAGAACATTTCTTTGAATAAAAAATGCACTTCGCTATTTGGGGGTAATTTTACGAGGAAAATCGAAAAATATTCTTGGTTCCAGGAAAAAGTTCGCTGAATAGAGAAATTTGAAAAATAGAGGTTCGTAAAATGGAGGTCCGACTGCATTGTATACTTTCTTTTAGCTCACTACACCTACGCCACTGAGTGGACCGCAACACCTCGAAAAAATTAGAAGTAGCCCGTACCCTGGAAAAGTCTGCCCACCCCTGGTCTTGTTCTTTGCAACTTATCTGTATAGAATCCTCGAACCCCGATCAACTTAATAATATATTACTACTAAATATCTGAGCATTCCTTTTAGCTGTAAGAATAGGGCACAGTTGAACTTTTATAAAATCTTGAGTGAGCGAGTTCTTATTAACAGTGCACTATTAAAAGCAACGCGTGAGCTTTTGGCAACATATCTCACAAATCTTTAATCATGATCAAGTGACGAGGATACACCCAGTTCGGCTCTCCCTCTCGAAACTTCCCCATCATGTCAACAGAAGGACTTTGTGCTTCGACATATCTAACGTGTAACAGCGATCTATACAGCAGGTCTGCAGAAACACTGGGCTTCAAACGCCTGACATGCCAATTACACCATCACGGGGACGTGTCATGACTACTAAGAATAAAATCTTGAAAAAAAATCTCAGTTTATTTTAAGAGGGAACCCCTGAGAGTTAGCCCGTTGAAAAGAGGTTTTTCTCAAGAATTTAAATTGAAGTTATATTAATATGTAAAAAACGTTTGAATTTTTGTATTATTTCGTTAGTCCTATTTCATTACTATGAAAATAAATAATTAAAAAAATGTTGAAAAATAGTTCACATAATTATCCGTTTTTTTTAGTTATCTTCATGACTATTTAATTAGAAAATTTAAAAAAAAAAAATTGGTAGGTATGAATCTTCAGAAAAACTTTTTACGTTATTTTTTATGTGCTTTATTTCTTTGTCCAAATGTACTTCGGTGCTTTATAAAAAAATTGTCTCACATCCGCCTTTCAAAATTTAACAAAGAAAACAATTGTCCGCTCGTATTACAACATGTATAACCAGATATTTTACACAGATTTATTTTATAATAAAATTAATTCATTACATTTAGTCCATTTAGTAATTTTTAAAGAAAATGAACATACTCATTCTGGATTAAGTTCTCGATTTGAAAAAAATTAAATTAAATTTTTAGTTAAACTGATTCTACTTTAATTTTTTCGAACTATTTCGAAGTGAAGTAATTAAAAATGAATATAATGCTTGTTTTTCTCATAATTTATATGTCAAATATTTACATTTTTTTACTGAGCATTTATAAATATCCGTGCACCACAATGCATCACACGGAAGCTTACAGCAGTAAGCATGAAGCACACACAATAAAGGAAGAAGGTATTTAAAGTCAGGAAGGATTACAATAAGACCATAATCTCCTTAAAAGACTAATACTTAAAAACAAAATATTACTAAAAACGTCATATTCAGTAAGAAGATGTGCTTTAAAATTTAAAGAATTACTTAAGAAAAAAGTTTTAGAAACGCTTTCCAGTATTGATTTAAACAAGCAATTAAACTTACATAATAAGTAAATTTTTAAAATTAAATATGCTTATTTGATTTTGCATCATGTTCACTCAATTTATGAACAATTTGCAGAAAATTTAATTGTTAGTTAAATAATATTTGCAATAAGAACAACAAATTAATTATGTATAAAAATGATAACCTAACTAACAATAAATTAAAGCTTTTACGCAAGTATCTTCATATCTGCAGTATTTGCTGTATTATCTGACATTATCTACCAGTAATTAATGAAATATATTAAAAATTTGCTATTAGAAATATTCTTTATTTTTAAAGTTCTTTAAACCGTTTGAAATTGTTCCCTATTGATTAACATTTAACTACTTTCTAAAGAAATATGGTGTTTCGAGGGTTACGAGAACTTTATTTGAACTTAATGAATTGAATAATTTGTTATCAATTTCCAATGCTTTTTTCTGGAAACGAAGCATTTTTTAACTAGCGTATAAAGCCCTGGAGAGTTTTCATAAAAAATGGTCAACTCTTAAAATCTAAGGTGTGTTTAATATGCTTTTATTTTTACTGGTTTTATGTATGACCAAATTCGATTGTGTTTGCTTAAATGTTTAAAGGCAGTTTAAGATCGGAGAGTTGAATTATAAAAGTTTTATTCAGTAGTATATTATTTAACTTATCCTCGAGGCATTTACTGAATAAAAAAACTCATGGATTGGTTTCTAAAAAACTGTCATGGATGTACTTATTAAGCTAATTACAAAAAAATCGAAAGAAAATTCTTTAGGAAATATTTTTTAATCCTATTCCAGAATCCAATTGTTTTTCAAAAAAGAAAAGAAAATGTTTTGTGATTTATTATTGCATTATTAGATGAGAAGAGATAAAAAGAAATGCCTTATAATTAAATATTAATTTTTTCACTTTTTCATTATTTTGTCTTTAGAGATCTTTTATTGTTCTGAATGTGTGCATTGTTCCTTAGTATGTATTTCCATTTAATTTTTTTTAGATTTTTAAAGACAATTTCTTCAACAAAAATTATATCTTGGCATTTTTTTTTTTTTTTTGAAAAATAATGGAATGAAAAGAGAAAGATAATTTTTTAGCTATATAGTTAGATAAAATATTGCTAAAAAATGGATTAGATAAAAATACTATTAATATCATTTATATACTTGAGAAATCAATTAAAAACAAAATAGATTTTAAAAGAAGCAATTTCAAAATCATAAATTTTTTCCATACTTGATATTTTTTTTCAATGAATTACTCTATTTAGAAGAATAAAAATGTTTTTATGCGTAAAAAAGTTTTTTTTCTCTCAATGTTATTCATTAAAGTAAACAAAATATAATATATTTAATTTTTAAAAAATTTTGGAAAAAAAAAACAAGAGAACAAAATTTTTAAGTGAGAAATCATTTTATCCTTCTTTTCATTACATTTAGATACAATGTAGTTTTAATATGGAAATCAAGTTAAAGAAAGCACAAATGACTTGAAGTTATATTTTATTTAAATATGAGTAATCCTAAAATATTCCTTTTAACAAATAGAGCCTCTTAGAAAAAAATGAGAATGAGATTTTTAAAGAAAGTAAAATCAAGCGAATCTACTACTATATTTATCCACTATATATATTACCGGCTTACAAAACATAATAATTCTGATGATTGAATGTTATTTGGTTTTGATACTTGCATTTATCTGCCTACGTATCGAATAAACTCTCTTGAGATTAGCCAAAGTTTATTCTGACAATAGTACTTTTATATCAATGAATGTTTCGAAGTTTATTGTATCAGGGTGATAAATGTGTGTATTCAGTTAAACATGTTTATTCTTTTTATGAATTAATGAACAAAATAATTGTAATTTCCTATACCATCTCTGACTGAATGGCTATTAAATTTGCAATTCAAAATAATGCAAAGGATATTGATATTGGACCTCGGTCAAGTGATGAGGAGGACATCTGACCAGGCATCCCATTCTCCAAAATTTCACACCACGACCATGTGATTACTTTCAGCTACGACAGAATTATCATACATCAACCTTTCTACAGGTAGGTCTTAAACTGTAAACGAAGCTCGAATCCACACCAAAAACAACATTAAACATTTTTTGCGACCGTGGTCCCGCGGCTACCGAGATCACTTCCGGTCATATAATTTTTTAATAGAATCAAAATACAATGTATTAGACAGAATATAGTGAAAAAGGCAATACGTTAAAATAACGTTGTCTATAATATGGTACTATTTCAATGAGTCGATTAAAAGCTTAGGATAACTCAGCTACTCTGAAAATATTAAAGGATATATACAATGAAAATCACTTAACACAAAACTGAAGAGGACTGAAATATTTCTCCGTGTTAAAAGATACTGCTAAATATACGTATATACTTAACAGAATTACGTTAATTTGATCTCATTTTATTTATCTAGTCATGTATATATACATGTTTTCATTAAAATTCAATGAAACAAAAACATTACCAAGAACGTAAAGAAATTTAATACAAAATTTAGAAATATCAAATCGTTACAGATTTCCATTTTTTTCTTCTATTTTTGAACAACAGTCTCAAGAAGCTCCATCTTCATTTTAAGCAAAATATCAGTTAGCTTTCCCTCTGAGCTCTTTGTCATTGTTCTCTAAAAAAATTCCTCTAAAAAAACGCGAACCAACTTACTGATTTTTACTCACACTGCGATGTACGCTTCACCGAATTTAAAAGCCAACTGTTAAGAGATGAGATTTTTTCGTGTGGCGTTTGTAGGGGTAAAGTCACAGAAAGTAGCTTAGATAAACACAATTGGCTCCTGCAACAGGCTTTTCCGAGGGTATTTCAAAGCCAAGTTAGGCACATTTTACGAACTTGTGAAACCATCTTTCTCCATCTCCCACCCCTCTTAAATATAGCCTGCGGGTTGGTATTTTCCGTATTTTGTTCGTAAGCAGGAAAAAAAATCGTTTCGTGTTAAACGATTTTCATTTCGTGTTAAGAGAAAAAACGCATCAAAATACATAATAGTTGTCGGGACTCTTGTATTATTACGTGTAAACCGATATTTCGTCTTAAACGTTTTTGCGTTAAACGTATTTTACTGTAATTATTTCATGAACAGTCATAAGTCTGAGAGCAACATTCGCAAATACTGAAATTATACTTTTTTCACAGTTATCAAATGACGGTAAATAAAATGTGGTAATTAATGTGTTATAATTACTCTTTTACCTGTAACTTATAAATGATAAGGATTTTTTTCGATATCACTCAAAGCTAATTTAAACTTTTTCTGAAAAGAATGTTTGCTAATGTTTTCCATAGATGAGTGGGTGTGGTTCAAAACTTATGAGTGGCATAATTCAATCATGGTTTAAGGCTCTGTTGCCACAGAAAAACCCTCCGTGAAGAGTGGATGATGTACGTCAAAGTTATTGAGGGCCACATGGACGTGTTGAGGAAATTTGAAGAATGAGATATCAGTTTAGGTATCGTCATTATCACTTAGTCGAAGTTCAAAAGACAAAGTCTGTTATTAATAGAATTTTTATTGCCTTAAATTGCAAAGATAATAACTAAATATATCAGCCTTTTTTCCCCATTAAATATTTCCGAAAAGATCATTTCAAAAATGAATAACATAGCAACACAACAAAATTGAAAAATTAAAAATTTGTTCATAAACTTTTGGTACGGAATGAGTCGCATTTATGTTATTTTTGTAAATTTCTAACCAATATTTCCATTTTAATCATAATAATTTATTTTTCTCTTCTTAATTTTAGCATAGTTTTCTTAAAATGTACTAAATAAATCTAAAAACAACAAAAAATTCCCAATATCTCTATCTTTAAAAAAAAGTTGTTGCCAAGTAGTCGGATACCTTAAATTTCCATTTTAAAAAAATTCAATAACTCAACGTTTTTTAATTTATTGTACTCTCTACACAATTTTAAATTTATGTTTGCTTTTAAAAAATGCTCTTTAATTAAAAAAACTATTTTTAAGCATAAATATTCCCAAAAAATCATTTAAACTTGCACATTTAAATATACTTAAATTAACACAAAATTGTATTTAATTACTTATTTCACTATTATTAATCAAATGCTTATCATACATAGTAACATATAATTTTTTTTTAAAACAAGATAAAAGTTAAAATTATTTTTGGTAGTAGGAAATTATCCTAGTAGGTTTTACCAATTTTTTTTTGTATGAAATCGTGCTAAATACATGCGATTATTTATTAATTGCATTTTTTTTTAAGCTGAGGTCTTGTAACATGACAATGATGTTTGAAAAATTTGTTACATTTGTTGCCTTTTGATTCCTCGAGATCCTTTTTTCCTAGAACAGGCATTAGTATTGCTCTATATATTACTTAGAAAGACTTTCAGAGTAAACTATTCAAATGACTGTCCTTGCAGTTTGCTTAAAATAGCTGAGAATTATAAATGCATATAAGTTTAGATAATAATAGAAGTTACAAATGAATATAGGCTACTTTCCCCCAATAAAATGAGTTTTAACACCATAAGGCCATCATAAAATTAGTTGGATACTTTTATTTCCTCCTAAAATAATTTCTAAAATTTTATGACAGTAGTTTTTTTATAATTTAATAATTAATATATATTTAGTTATATACACTCATGTCCATAAATTAAGGATAATTCAGAATCACACAGAAATTGAACTCTAAAATAAAGGAATATAAAGAATATAAGGAAATGTATATAAGGAATGGTGGCAAAGGAGTAAAATTCTTCACAAGCGCTTTAAAAGCCTTTCAGTGCAATAACCGCATAGTTATGGCACAAAGGAAGCATTTGGATGATTTTTTACGTAGTAGAATTATCGGACGACTGGAATCACCCAGAGTGTCATCTCCAGCCTTTGGCAACGATTCCAAGATGATGGTAATGTGAGTAGATGTTACAGCACAGGTCGCCCCCGAGTTACAACGCCGAATGAGGACCGGTATTTGGCAGTAACTGCCAAAAGAAACAGACGGAGCACAGCATCAGACCTATCTCGTCAGCTCTTTTCAGCTACCGGTCCGAGAGTTTCAAGGCAGACCGTGTACAGACGCTTAGGGCACATTGGTCTATATGCTCGTAAGCCTGTCAGATGTGTTCCCCTTACCGCAACTCACTGTCGCCTGAGATTAACCTGGAGTAGAGAGCATGCTTTGTGGACACCGCAACAGTGGTCTTGTGTGATGTTTTCCGACGAGTCCAGTTTTAGTTTGCAGTCTGATTCTCGCCGGACTTTCATATGGAGAGCGCCAGGTACCCGTTACCACTAAGAGAACACCATTAAACGACACCATTACGGTGGTGCAGGATGGCTCGTTTGGGGAGGAATTATTCTTGGTTCCAGAACTGACCTGCATGTTCAGAGTGTAACGATGACAGGCCACATCTATCGGGATGTCATTCTGGAACAACATGTACGTTTGTTTCGGGGCGCCATGGGTGCTGAATTTCTGTTTATGGATGACAACGCCCGTCCTCACCGTGCAACCATTGTAGACGAATGCCTTCAATCGGAGGATATCCCCCGTATGGATTGGCCAGCATACTCAACGAATCCAATAGAGCATGTGTGGGATATGCTTGGCCGACGAATTGCAGCCCGTCAACCCCCTTCCACCTGTCTACCGGAACTTCGGAGGGCATTGCTTGATGAGTGGTGTAATATTATCCAAGATGAGATTGATAATTTGATACTGAGCATGCGTAGGCGTTGTAAGGCCTGTATTGCATCGTCCGGGTAACCATCATACTAACCATGTTATACTGTTTTTTGTAAATAGGTTCTTTTTTAAAATTTGCTCCAGAGAGTAAAAATCGCAATTTTTATTAATTATGTCAAACATATAGCATCTTTTTTGCTCTTTACCTTTTGTTTAATAAATAGACTTTACAAATAAGTCAAATTTGTTTTGCTTCTATCTCTTTCCTTGCCTGAACTTCATTATCCTTAATTTATGGACATGAGTGTATATCGATGTGTTGGAATCACAAAATATTTTAATCATTTACAACCTCGATTCTTCTTTCGATTAACCAAACTTTGAATTGCTTCAACGTTTAAGACATAAAAAGAATACAAAGTAAATTAATTACAAAAATAAAAATCACTTTTCATTCGAATGTTTATCATACGATTGCCATCGATTTTTAAAAGTCTAAAATGTTGCACGACAAAATCAAAAATAATAATAGTTTTTATTATGCACTTTAGGTTTTGTAATACAATCCAAATGTGTGAGCAATAACTTTTACTTATAATATTATTTTATTACGAAATTAATGACACATGTAGTTCATACTTTTCATGATAAAACTTCATTTTTTAATAATTTTTCTTGCAAAATATTTAATTGTTAAAATATGTTGCTTCGAAAAAAATAGTAATTATGATCAAATGTAACTAGACGAAAAGATTAATTTTACATTTAAATCATGTTATTTAAACTTAAAGAAGTTCTACATATTTCGATGAATAGTTAATTTCACATATCTTTTGAAAACCCAGAAGAAGGCAATTAATATCTATATAAAAATAGCATTTAAGAAGAGACATATCGAATTTAAACATTAGTTTACCTGTAAATACACTTGGTATCTTGGTCATAAAGCTCTTGACTGTTCTAACTGGTACTCCATGATTTTCATCTTGCATACTTTCAATAATAGCTTCCATCTGAAAAAGAAAAGGAAATTGAATTAAACATTTTATGTGTGTCTACATCATATCTTCATGAGCAAATTTTCTCAAAACAAAAAAGAGCATTTTGAGTTAGAAGTTGAATTAACTTGAACTATAAATTCAATCTTTATCTTCAAGCCCATGTTTCAATGATTAGGGATTTTTAAAACTGTAATTTGTACATATTTATAAAATGTTGAATAGTTGTAAAATTAACTCTGTCGGTATATTTTTATTCTGTCTTCATTAATTTTTCTTTTATCAGCTTTACAAATTAATTTCCAACGAAATATTTCCGTCTCGTTTAAACATTTTTTTCAGTGTTTCATGCACGTCATGGAAAGCGTTAAACAAAACATAGAATACAGAAAATGATATAATTTTGTTTATAAGTTTAAAATAAATATTTTAACCTGGCATCACTTGCGTGAAAAAAACGACCTAAAGTTCTCGCCCCGGGTGTGTCATACCCCCAAGGGTGTTTACATTGTGTTTTTACCGTAAATTTATATTCGAAGGTTAAAAAGGAAGAAAAGTAGGAATTACAACGTGTTTATTACATTTTTCACACGTAAATTTAGAGAATTCATCAATGGAGAGACAGGAAAATTCTGTGTATATTTAAAGATTTAGAGAAAGGAGAATATTTTTTATTTGTATAATAGTATTATTTGTAATTTGTATTTTTGATTTCAAAATATCGATTATTTATTTAATATCTCTAAATGCGTCCATTGATGCTTAAGTAAATGATGTAATGATATGCTAAAACATGTGTAACTGAATGCCAGTTTTTGACTTCGAAATTTGAAAATAAAATATTTTTCGTTTAAAATGTTGAAGTCCGAATGAATTCAATTATTTGTCGTTTAACCCAGCATCACTCGCGTGAAAAAAACGACCTAAAGTTTTCGCGCAGGGTGTGTCATACCCAAGGGTGTTTACATTGTGTTTTTACCGTAAAATGTGTATACAAAGGTTAAAAAAGGAAGAAAAGTAGGAAATACAAGATGTGTATTACATTTTTCACACGTAAATTTAGTTTTTTCTGTTCTTTTTATAAGGGCATTCAGTGCATTGTTTATGCACTTCTTTAATCCCGACGTGAGTGAGTGCGATGTTTTCACTCGATCTTAATTTTTTTTTAAATTGTATCTTTTTCAAACTAAACATATAGGAGTAAACTTCTTTATTCTTTAAATTTAAAAATTTTGGAATTTCTTTTTACTTTATCTTATTTTGTTCCACAGCAATAGCTATTTTTTTAAATAGTTCATCTGAAAGTGAATAAGATGTGTACCAGTCATCTCCTTTAAAATTACATTCTTCTCAAATTTTTTTGTGTCCCTACATATAAAACACTTATTTTCAACAATGTCTTCCTTTTCTAAGTCTGGATAGACTTCAGTGGAGGAATCATACTTACTTTCCATTTGATTTTTCCTCATCATAACCGCGAAGAGAATTTCTTCATCCAAAAAAACTATTGTACTATTAAATATCTATCTATTAAATACTGTATTTATTAAATTACTTGAATACCACATTTCTTCATCATAACTGCAATAATACGCCATAGAATAAGGAAGATTTGAAAGCGTACTCACGTATTAAAAATGTAACTCAACTTCACGCGCAGGGTGTGACACACCCGAGGGATCGGTATCCAAAGATCTATTTTAAAAATTCGATGACAGGTTTAATCCCCTTGAAGGTTATGACCTTAAAGTCAGCTAAACCAGGAATCATCCATTTTCCAAAAAAATGTTTAGTAGGAGCGTTTAAAATTTAGACTGTGGATATGACACACTCTGCGCGAGTGGTGCCGGGTTAATAATGATAGAATAAAATTTATTCAACATTCCTCTTTGATATGTTTTTGATTGCTAAAATGCAGATCAAAGTTATACATTACATTCACTACAGATGTTTTCGCTTGCATTTATTCAGAAAAACTTAAAATAAATTGAGTGTAATCAATGTTTATTTTTATGCTCTGAAAGTAAAATGTAGAAAAAATAGATATTTTTTCAAGAAAACTGATTTAGTTGTAATTTTGAAGTTCAAAAGAGTCTAATTAGCTGAAGCTTAGTGAAAGATAACTATTAGACCTCATTTTACCATACTTTTAACACAAACAATATCTTCGACTGCAATAAAACTACTGTAGAAGGAGACTAGTTTTGCCAGTATTTAAGTATCAAAATAAAAACGAATTTTGAACTATTAATACTTTTATAGAGTAAGTATTAGGGGATGAGGTATCCTTGTCCATCTAACGGTTGGCCAACCCCCATTGCGAAAATTATACAACTGTCGTACTCACACATTGCTCAAATTTTAAAGATGTACTTTACATGTATTATGTAGTTCTCTTTAGTTATTTTTTCCCACTAAATTCTTTCTTGGTGCTCTTTTTCAATTAAATTCATCACTGAAGTTGCATCTTCTGACATTTCATTGATAGAGACCTCAGATTTTGATAAACTTGCAGCTCTTGCAATTTCCTAGATAGTTGAGTATTTAGTTCCGATGATTTTTAATAAGACTTCGAATGAGACAACATGTTTCTTCCCACGCAACGATTAAAGTCCAGATAGTCATTGTGATATTTTTGGGTGAGAGCTTGCAATAGTGTACTTTAGCAACCGTATTGGCAACATTATTTGCAACGAGGCACATGGTTACGAAAACGGCTTGTAAGACATATGCAAAATCAAGGATGTCAATTTGGCGAGTTATCTTAAACGTTTGTATTGTTGTGATACTACGTAATAAATTTATTACAATATTGCGAAAAACTTTTTTTATATAGAGAGAGGAAACTATTTCGATTGTTATTATAAATTTAAACATTATTTTATTCTTTGAAGTCTTTTTTTAGTGCATTTTTCATTAGTGATTCAACATAGACTTTTTTATGCTCTTTTGTTTAAAATATAGATATATTGCCATGTTTCTAAAAAAAGAACGTGGAAAGCCACGCGTTAGAAGTGAAACCTCTTTGGCGACGTTGGTCGTAAATGCAGGAATAGATCTAATTATATTAAACTGCTGAGATAACTTTAATCAAATAAAATTCGTAAAATTTATTGTATGAAAATATATTTATTCAATTTTCTGCATCATTATTTATCAAGAAAGACACAATAGGCGTGTGGTAACTTAAGTAGGATATAAAAATCCTCGATTGTAGTCAATCAAGAAAATGTGAGAAAACTGCATCAATCGTGGTTCCGTATATTGTTTTTTCTTCTCTAGAATCAGTATTTATTGTCAAAATCAGTGTCCGTTTCAAGAATTCAATGAGTGGCTTTGCTTCTTCTGAAGCAAAATTAACATTTAAGTCTCCAGTTAAGAAAATCCGCTTTTAATTATCATCGGATCCAATGATTGCAGCAGCCTCTGATGTGTACAGCACTAAAACTTTATGCATAGAGATGATAAAAGATGCGACAGAACTACCGGATGAAAAATAGACTTTCGCCAAGAATTGCTGCTCTCTAGTTTTTCTTTTTTTTCTTTCACGAAACTCTTTTCCTCTTTTTGCCTTTGCTGTAGGCTATCTGACCAGAATTTATTTTGATTCAATGGAAATAAAAATTAATAATATAATTTTAATGTATCACAAACAGAAGTCACTGTGTTTGTTTAGAAGACGGTATCCGTAGCGATTCTGGCGCAAACGTTAGTGAATAGACACAATGCCCCAGACACTCCCGTAACGGGAAGAGCCATATAATGGTAAGATTTTGGGTGCGTTTGTTCGTTGAAAACGGCACGTTTTTTATTACATAAAAACTACGAAAATACGCCACGCGAGTTCGTAACGAGAGTAGCAAGGGTACCCACTTAATGTCACCAATACCTAAGCGCCTTTCGTCCATAGCAGCAAGATGTACTTTTGATGACTCTTAGCAATCGTCCAACTTTTTCACGGATATGACGCAAGTCACGTGGTGTATCCCCCGCTCTCTTTTCCTCCCGCTCGCTATATCCTCACCATGCAATGTTTCGGGGGGATAGGAGGAATCACTACTTCCGTTCGCTTTTTCACTGTTACGCAAAACTGGGTAAATTTCCCATTCACTCCCGTTCGCAAGGAAGTTTCACTTCAAAAATACTGCAATTTAGGAATTTTTCAACAGCTACAAAATGCTCAAATCTAAGAACTTTTTTTCTATAAATTTATAATCATGCTATTCAAAAAGCATTCGAGGCATTTAATGCGCATATTTTTTT